>JBBPMG010000346.1:0-26060 GCA_038090195.1 Boletellus deceptivus
TTCAGGTTCAAACTCGCCAGGAGATCTCGTGCAGTCACGTCAAATATCTATCTCCCCTGTGACGGGACAGCGACTGCCGTGACAGTGGCACTCAACTGTCCTGGCTTGCATTATTGGTGTCACTTTTCTTTTTTTCTGTCAGCGTCAGTGGGTGGAAGTGTCGTTCGTCAGGGTCGTCCTACTCATCCTTGCGAACATCCCTAGACTGTGAGAATGAGGTCGATCGACGGGATTTTCTGGCGCGACTGGTAGCTCACACAGGACGACACAGGGTGGCATGCTACGTCTGGTTTCGTCGGGCCCGTACCGCTAGCCGGGAAGCTGCGCGAGGTGTTGAAGACGCTCTCTGCAAGCCCGCGCCGCGCCTGCGTGGCAAGATCAGGACCGGGTATTCCGACTCGGGAGCGATAACGCTGCGGTCGACAGACGGCATCCACGCTCTTCGACGAAGATACGCTCGCGCCTATGCTGCCAAGGCTGACGATGCTTCACCTGGCCGCTCCCGTACCAGCCGACGTTCCCGAGATTGATGAAAGTCCTTGGGATGCATGCCGGAGCTCCAGTACCTGCCAATCTAAAGAACGCACTCCAAAGCGGCCCGCCCGTGTTGGCTTTCGACTCTGCCGAGATGCTTCGGTTGACCTCGCTCATACGACTCGTCCTCGTTTTGCCTTCCTCTGGCAAGTTGTGTTGCTTCTATCTCGTGCCCGATATTCCGTTCGCGAGACAAGTTTATACTGAAGTGTGTTCAGGGAACCAAGTTGGAAGCAAACGAGCACACCTTGCTGTGGTCTTTCCTTGCCCGGTGGTTGTGCGCAGTGACGCCCGATGTTCCCCCCATTCACACGCTCTCCATGAAAGATGGTTGCGTCGAAAATTACTTAAATGCGCATCTCCAGTCCAATGGATCGCAAGCTGAGCGCAAATGGGGACTTTTTCTGTGACGATGCCGACGACTTGTTGCTCATGGTCAGAATCTGTCAGCGGCACTGGTACGGAGCCGCTACCTTGTTCCGTGTCCCTCCGAGGTTGCCCCTGGCCGATCTGGAAAGCCTCTGCCTCGGGTTATAGCTGCCTCTCGACGGAAACCTTGTTGGATACGTTAGGCACCTCCGAGCACTGCGTCGCCTCAAGGCATCTCAGGAAGGTCTTTTGGCGCTCATCAGGGCGCTTCAGATACCTTGTGTGCCTCATCGACGCCGTGTCTTTGCACCGGCGTTGAAACAACCATCAACTGGTGGTGGAGCGAATCCGGGGGTGGCTCGAGATGAGGTATTCAATGGAAGATGAGGAAGGCGAGGACGAAGACGTGCGACGTTTATCGACCCCTTTGACGACGGCTCCCACAGAGACAAGGCGGGGCTTAGCTGGCCCGAGGTCCAACACGACGCTCGACCGGCTCCAGGTTGTCGACTGTGAGGATTTTGATAAGAAGGTCGTCATCGAAACTTTTGTGTCGAGGCCGGAAGAAATCGAATGGGATCTTGCCCTACGGAGATGGTTTGGTGTCATCAGGGAATAGCCAATTTTCACGGGGTACCGGTGCGGGTTCTTCTACATCCCCCCGGTATTGTGTAACAGATCGGAGCGATCAGACGTTTTCAATCAGTCGTGCAGCGACAGACCGACCGAGTTATCGGCACGAGAACGCATAAGACGAGGTTAGGTGTGCATTATAGTGGTATCGACACGGAAATTTAAAAAGAAAAGGCGGATATAGTACAACAATCATATATCGGGGGGAATCACGTTCGTGCAAAGGAAGAGAGAGAGATTCACATCATGTCATGATACGTTCGACGTCCACCAGCGACGCCTTCATGCTCTCGACAATGCCATTGATCAGCGGCTGATAGTCACCTTCCCAAGCCTGCGTTTGGCAGATCGTCGTTAACAAAAGAAAAAAAAAAAGCAGCGTTCGGCGTTAATGATCGACCCACCGTGTTCATGCTCTCGTAATACGCGCCTCGCCACACGGGCGAGATACACACGGGCGGGAAGCCATGGCGCACGAGGGGAATCGATGACAGCAGCCTTGCCATTCGTCCGTTCCCATCCTAGTGTATGTACGATCAGGAGGCACGCCAAGCGTGATGGTGAAGAATCGAGGAGGCTCACGTCAAAAGGATGACAGCGCGTAAATGTGATGTGGATCCATGCAGCAGTCGCAAACGGATTACGCCACCGGGCAATGTATTGCTACAATGGACACGAGGATCGTCTTGTCGGAGCGAGAGAGTAAAAGACTCGGCACGTACCCTCCCCATCTTGCAAATGTAATCCAATTGTTGGTCTACCAATTCAGCGGGACAGAACGCGAGGTTGTATTGGTGGCTTCGGACCACGGCCGACTTTTGGGTGGCGTAGCGCGTGAGACCGGCGTTGACGTAGTGGACGGTGCCAGCATACTCGCCGCTTTCGACGATCTGGATCTTGGACGAGCGCATTAGCTTACCGTGGATCGCCTTGATGGTCTCGGTAGTCAGCTGGTCGACGTGGTCGGTGAGTTGTACCACCGACGCATAAGCCTACAATAAGGTTCCATTTCACGTTTCGCAATCGCCATGGAGTGGAAACGGGTAACGTATCAGGCCACCGCTTTCGACAGGGTAGAACAAAAGAAACACGTGCCTCGTCAATACCGAGTAATGTATTGGCAATTGTTTCTGGATTCCTCACTTCACTCCCGGGTGCACACTGGACGAAAGAGGGGATGAACCCATATCGCGTTAGTGCCTCGATGGACTACAAACCGAGTCATTCATGTCCCACAAAAGCAAACAACACCGTGGACGTACTTCTGGCACGAGCTCGCAATCCTGATCGAAATGGATGGCCTGGAGCCAGCAATAGTTGAGCAACTGTCTCTGATACTTGGACGTTCGCCAGGCACTGAGAATATCGGGAGCGGATGCAGGGAGCATCGGCCATGAGAACGGATTGGCAAACGAACGGGCTGGCTTCCAGCCTTGGAAGAATCGCAGTCTGTCGCTATTGAGCGCTGGGGTAGTCGACAAGTTTGCGGAGGAGCGGGATGATCAGGATAAGATCCGTGGGATGCACGACGTCTTTTTCGATGACTCACCTTGCTGTACTGCGTCACCTTGAGCCAGGCTTCGCAGCCTGGATACAAACTCCGCAAATGATGCGCCCTGAGAACTGACGTCGACGGAGTGGAGCACCTATTCACGGGATCACGGGCACCCGAACGACACGTCACACATTGAGGCTCGCGTCACACACCACGCACCTCGTCATATAGCTCCAGAGCAGTACTGAGCGACCCCCCCGTTGCACGCACGTCTGCGACTCTGACCTGGAAGAACGGGACTGGGAACTTGGGGAGGAAGTAGTCCTCCCAGGCGAGCGCAAGTTCGCGGACGGTCCGTTCGACGTCCGAAGGGTATACTGCATTGTGGACGCGGGCGATGATATCGCAAAGAGCTTGGGCGTCCTCTTGCGGCACGATTTCAGGGAGCACCTATGCCGTGGGGGAATGCGATGGACGGATTGCAGAGGACAATAGCGATAACCAATCGTGGTCAAAGCGAATAGAGGGAGAGGGTGTGAGGCCACGTACGACAAGTTCGCGCACCGAGGTGTAGTCCCAGCCTGCAATGTGGACGGGCGCGAGATGGGCACAGTGGAAAGGTACGTGGAAGTCCGTATCGGTATCCATGATCCAGACAACGAGGATGGCAGCGTCACGGTGGAGAGTGGCTACAAATGCCGATGAGAACCAGCGGGGAGTAACCAGTAAACGAGCACCCCGGCGGAAGCGGTATGACAGAGTGTTGTAGACCGCTACCCTGCTGGGCGTTGTTTGGCAAGCTCGGGAAGAGACGGGATTAGGATGGACAGACGCCGCGACGGCGCAACCGCTCCTCAGCCTAACGTAGGGTCCCCGAGGATTAGGACCAGCAACCCAAATCGCTTTGTAGGAGCGGCGGAACACCTCTTTCCCATGTGTTGATGCCTCGCGCCATTCGGGGTGTCCGCATGCCCACCCCCTCATCACCGGGGTCCCAACCAGGGACGCTGCCTGTCCATGTCAACAATTGCCGGCGTGACTTGTCCTTGCAATTGCTGGACATGAGCTGCTGCACCGAGACTTGGTTCTATCACCGACTCGAAGAGGCTCCTTCATCTTGCGGGGCGTCAGGTTTGTCGGGAATCAGTCGTGGGATTCTCCTGGGACCCCGACGCTGCGCCGCTCACCGCTCACCAGACTTTGAACAATAAGTCGACATTCACAGGGTACAGACCAGACTTGGACCACAAACACAAGAGCGGGACCAGGATTGGAGAACAAGTAATGCAGGCACAGCATACAAGGATGGGAGTGTAGGATGTCTGGTGCAAGATCGAACAAAGGAAAGTTCAGTGGAGAGGGGCAGACGGGGAGTAGAGTAAAACAGACAGGCTATCAGACGGAGTAGGAAGGATCAAGAGGCTGGGACGACCGTGGGCGATGAAACCTAGAGTTGCCACGACACAAGTCCACGAAGCCCTGGCAACACTTTATGGATGGACTGACTGGGCATACTGACCGTACAACTCAGCTCGTTCAGCAGAGGCAAGGGCTGCCGATGCGATTACAAGCATACCAATAAATGATTTAATACATCAGTATCATAAAAACACCTCCCTAGACATCCGCGCTCACACGTCCACGCACCACACTTCGATCTTCCCCTCCGACTTTCCTTTGGCACCCTCCCTCGCGGTCTCGATCGCGAGCTCAAAATCGTCCTCGTCCCTAAGACTGATCTTGGTCCCCTCCTCGTCCATAAACTTCATCCCCAGCCCCATGAGCGACGTCCCAAACTTGGTCGTGACCCGTTCGACGAACGCGTCAAACGACGTCGTCTGCGGAATGGTCATCCCGCGTACGTCCCCTTGATAGTGCAACTGCAAAAAAAAAAGGGGGGGGGACGTCGGTCCCAAGGCGCCAAGACGAGCGCGCGAGAAACGGACCTTGACCCGGATGGTTGCCTCCTCGAACGCGTCATATGTCCCCATCACACCGCCCGTGTCGTCGTCGTCGTCGTACGCGAGCAGCCTCCGCGTCGTCGTACGCCGTGTGGGTGCGGGCCCTCGACGGGGCGACGGCGCACCTCTGTCCACGTTCGTGTTCGCCGTACCGACACCCTCGCTTCCAGAGGGCGCACGGCTGGACCCAGAGCTCGTATCGGTGTTGCTCGACGTGCTGACTGGGCTCGTGACAAACTGCGTTGGCTGGTCGGGTAACTGTCGTCCCCGTGGCCGAGGCGGTGACGGTCTCTCGGATGGCAAGTTCGACGGCGTCTGGGAAGGATTCACCGATCGCGAGGCAAGATCGTCCGTGTACGCATCTATATACGAGTCGTAAAACTGTGACAGACGTCCTAGCGGAACAGGAGACAAAAAAGGATGTCAGCTCGAGTCGCATCGCCTACAACAGCACTCGGAATGCAAGGCAGAAACGTAAAGGACACTTGCCTCGCGCGAGCACAGGCGACGCAGGGAGCACCAGAGGCGTCGTGCCCCGACTGGGGCTCATATACGAACCTGGCTGGAGGAATGGCAGAGGTGGCCGTTGAACAAACTGCGGTGCTCCATCTCCTTGCGGTCCCTGGAGGTTCGGTCGACTCCGAAGCGCACTTACGACACCCACTGCGACGTCCGCTCTGGTCTCCTCCACCGTCCTCGTCCCACTCCCAACGCCCGCAGGCCCACCGGCGGTGCCCTGCCGTACCCTAGCTCTGAGGGATGTCACCCCCGGAGTGCTCGGAACGGTTCTGGTTCGCCGTGCGGAGTTGCTCCTGCTCAGGTCACCGTTGTTGCGCGACGGGTCCGATACGCGTGCTGGTGGCGGGGGATTTTCAGGACTCGACACCGACTGCGTCCGCCGCGCGGCAAGTATCGTGGCCGGGTCCGGGCGCACTACCGCGCCCAACTGAGTCGTCGTATTGGAGCGCTGGTGAGCGGCAGCGCGCGGTGCGATCGGCTCTGTGCCTGTATAGATTCGGTGAGGACCCCAGGATGTGTGCACAAGCGCATGGGCGTACGGGGTGCAGGTGTGGTTGCGCGGTCGCTCGACACAGACGTCTCGACAGTGCGTGCGTTCTCGTCCCCCCTGTTTTCAGGACTCTCCTCCGAGGCCTGCTTTAATTTCTTGACGCCCGTGAATTCAGTAAAGGCGTCGTCCGAGTCACTGGCCGCAACCAATTTCTGTCCTCATCAAAAGGGGTCAAACGAGCAGGAAGGTGGGCGACGTGAAGGAACGCACGGCTTTTCCGAGATAATCCTTGCTCTTGGCGTTCTTCACCTTGTTTTCCGACGGACGGTAGAGAACGCCAACGGGCTAGACGCAATCAGTCAGCGTTCGACAACAAGGGACGACAGACGCACGATGCTGAACACGGTATACCCCACCCCACGATCGCGAATAGCTTCGTCGATTACGTCGTGCTCGTTTATGACCTTTTGTTTGCTCGCCGCCTGCAAGTCTGCCATGCCTTCCTCGGAGTACCCGAGATTGAGTTGTGCAAGACCCTTGTTGAAGACCACCTCGGCAGCGAACAGTTTGAATTTGAGGCCGATCTGCTCATAGTTGCTAAGGGGCGCGTGAATTCGTGCGTGGCATCAGTGAATGATGACTGACATGGCCTCGTTTCCACGGAGATAGAGGTAGGCGTCCTCAAAGTTTAGGAGCGCGAGGTCATAGCGCGCTATAAGGAAATTGGAGACGCCACATTGGAAGTGCCTAGAGACAGGCGCGGTGAGACGAGGCTCCATGAGGTACAGAGAGGATGCCATGTGCACAGGAGAGTGGAGTGGACGTAGGGAGCGAACACTCACGCGATAGCAAGGTAGGAATCCAGGTTGGTTGCAGTCGTGAAGTGTTGGACGGCAGCCTCGTGCTCGCCGATGGTAGCGTATATGAGACCCATGTTGGTGAGGATCTTTGAGGAATCAGCGATGGACTGGGAACGAAATGAGTGCGATCAGACGGTGATAGGGCTGTAACTCGCTGAGAACAAGTCGAGCGCTTTCGCAAAGTCTTGCTCGTCGTATGCTTTGAGGGCAGCATCCCAAATTTCCAGCTCGGCCTTGAGGGAGAGAGACATCATGAGAAAGAGTGTGATCGTGCGTGCCAGACGCGGACGAGAGAAAACAATATACAAGGAGAATGGAAAGAGACCAGGACGGGGACGCAGTCCACAGGGCAACGACGCCGTCCCAGCGCCGTATATAAGCACAGCGGTAATTACTTGTCTCTTATGGTATTTTCTGCGGGGCCTTCAAGGCGGCTGTTCTTTCCAGTCCTCACGTTCAAATCATCCCGTCGCGACGCACACCGCACCTCGCCGCGCTGTGCGATATCGCCGAGTCTCGGTGCGAGGGAGATCAGCATTGCTTGTGCCTTCTCCCGATGGCAACCACGATTTCTCAGACCGTGACGGGCCACCAAGTGGGCCTGCCCGCTTGCGTCGTATACTGCACTGGCGCCTTCACCCTTCCTGCCGTGCCACGATGATCGCTGGGTTATCCATACCACCGCCCCGGGGCTAAAGGCACAACGGCACCGCCATTCTGATCATTGGATACCTCGGTGGGAGCCATCGAACACAGGCCAAGGGGCTCTTATCATCACGTTGCGTTGCTCTACGGCGGCAACGACGCCCGCCGTAGTGCGAGAGCGTTGCCTACAAGCCATGTCGTTCAGTCTGGCCCTTCACAACCCCGTGGGGCGTGGCCCATCTAAACTAATGGTTCTACCGTGACCGACCTCCAAAAGACATTAGGCACAGGACGAAGGTGTCATGTACGTGCAGTCGCTTGCCGCCGCAGGAGTAGCAACTGGGCAACCTGCGCGACTTCAATTGTGAATTCACGATTCGCTGGCGGGCAAACACCCGTTTTCAGAGGACGAACCCGACACACTACCATCAGAAAACGACGGCCTGACACAGCGTGAACAACCAGCCTACCCAACAAGATGCAACCGATGATGATCCGGTATCTAGCCGACTGGAATATACATTACCATGCCGATTGACAACAACGTACTGTGGGGCGTGTAGACATGTAGGCCCTTGCAGGAGAATCAGGCGTGAGAAGCAACACCTCGCACTTCACAGCGACGTCCAGGTCTGCACATTCGCCCATGGTGAGCTTTGTCGTTTTTCGACGAGTGTCTTGTCGATGACACCACTGCCATAGTCTGGCGCAGATTGCGGTATCACCACCCACGCAGGTCTGAGGACGGAACGACCAAGTGCGATTGCGGCCTTCTCCGCCCTCATGACCTCCTCACCCGACAGATTACAGCACAGAGAGACACCCACCGTCAGGGTCGCATCGAAAGCTCGCACTGGGCGATGGCGGCCTGCAGGACCACATGCACTCCCCACCGAGATCATCGAAATGATCTTCCACTTCATATTCGAATCTTGCGTCAACCCGACAGACAGCAGCATCTGTAGTGGAGATCAGGCGCTGTGGACCGACGAGGACCCGCTGTCTCCTTCCCTCTTTCCATACGCGCTTGCTTGCGTATGCCTCCGGTGGTCTCACATCCTGAGAGGTATCCCTGCCTACTGGACACGCCAGGTCATTGCGTTGGATGCTGTCTCGGCGTCCCTGAATGCAGCGCGCACGACGCTCGCATGGGCAGGCAACCGTCCTTTCAAGGTCATCGTCACGAGGCGTCGCGGGACCTCCCAATCTGTGGTCCACGCCTCGGAGCGTGCGTGCGTGAATCACACTGTAACATTCCTCCGACCCCATCTCAGTCGCATCTGGTCCCTTTCGTTCGACGTCGAGCACAGTTCCTCAATTCCCGCGCTGTGGAGGGAGCGTGGGTGTGCCCCACGTCTCCGGGTGCTCACCCTGATGAGTCGTTCTGACACGGGTCGCACCTCACGCGTACCAGGGTGGAACGAGAGCTATGACTACCAAGGGAAACTCAAGGCACCTCTTCTCCAGCAGGTTGTTCTTGGTGGCCACTTTGTCAAGCATACCCTCATGGCACATCCCCGTCTCATGAGTTGGTTCCGACGGATCACTTCTTTGACCGTTCGTGGCGACGCCTCTTCCGGTGGACATGTCCTTTCCCTGTACAGGTTCCTATCGATGATCGACGCCCTCCGGTCGGTACGGAAGCTAACGATCGAGGACATCCATTTCGACGACCATGCACCGTATCCAAGCTTGCATGCGCTCGGGCCCGCCGTCCTTTGCCTCCGCAGGATCACCGGCCCCGCAGCTCTGACGGACCTTCTCGTCCACGCTCACGCGGAGACGAGGACCCGGGAAGATATTACGCTCGTCGACTGCACTGTCCACGGAGACTCTGGTTCGGATTGCAACATGCGTTTCGCATCGACGAGCCTGACGATCGAATGCATGCACCCGGACGCGCAGATAGAGGACTTGGTCTGCAGGTGGAACGGAGAGCAGCTCTCCGTGATCCGCTGCCCTCGGGTGTCGCGCGCGTTTCTGGAGCGACTGCATGGCGCAACGGCCCCCACGCGCCTGTCGCGGCTCTGCATCACCGATTGCGATGGCTTTCACGGAGGGGATGTGGTGTCGCTGGTCCAATCGCGAGCGACACAGGCGGCGTGCGTGTCGCTCATGGGTGCCGCGGACGAGGACGCGTTTGCGGCGCTGTCGGAGCTGCGTGTGCAGGGTCGCGGGCCACCCATTAGCGCCCAGCGAGCGACGTGGCTGGCTGCCCACGTGGCCCTGTTCTCTTGGGACACCGTGGCCAAGGATGGGGTGCGGTACGTGTGGGATGGGCCTGCCGAACGACTGAGGGTGTCGGAGGTGGCGTTGGCGTGCTGACCGAGGGTGTGGGCGCTCACCCCTGCATGGAGCATGGTCTGTTGGCGAGCACTGGTATGTGAAGCGTACTGGTTCGGGTGTCTGGGCGACATTAGATCGTCCTGAAACACTCTGCCACTGCGCTCGCGTGTACGATATGCTCGCCAGGGTGTCGTCGGAAGCGAGCTGTCTTTGCAAAACTTGATCCTTGCCCGTCGTGTGATGCAGGAGAGATGTGGCTGTTGGCTCACCGCCCCGCTAATGTTAATGAGGCGGGTCATGGCTGATGATCAGATGACACTCGGAAAGCCTTCTTGGCACCGCCCGGTTTCACTTGATTTCGCCCTCGGCCAGCAAGGGCCCCACCACGGCCGTGCCAACGTCTTGCTCGGCGACGATGACAACCTCTCTGCCGCCCGCACTCGCCCAGCCGGTCGACTGTCTGCTCATCGACAACTTTGACTCGTTTACGTGGAATCTCTACCAGCAGCTCTCCCTCCTCGGTGCGCGTGTGACCGTCATCCGGAACGATGCCATCCCCGCCGCCGCCCTCCCCCAGCTGAGCATCCGGTCGCTCGTCATCTCGCCTGGCCCTGGTCACCCCACCACCGACTCGGGCATCTCCCGCGACGCCGTCCGGTATTTCAGCGGCAAGGTTCCCGTGCTGGGCGTCTGCATGGGTCTCGAGTGCATCGTCGACGTGTACGGCGGAACGATCGGGTGCGTTCGTCTGCACCGTGCGCGACCTGCACTGACCGTACGCCAGCTACGCGGGCGAGATCAAGCATGGAAAAGTCAGCCCCATCCGACACGACGGGCGTGGTTGCTTCAAAGACGTCCCCCAGGGCATCCTTTCCACCCGCTACCACTCCCTCAGCGCCTCCCTCAAGACGCTTCCCAAGGAGCTCATGGTCACCTGCGTGACAGAGGAGAGCGGGGTGATCATGGGCGTCCGCCACCGCGAGTTCGCGCTCGAGGCAGTCCAATACCACCCCGAGAGCATCCTCTCCGAGGGCGGCGATGCCCTCCTCCGCAACTTTCTCAAGCTCAAGGGCGGTACTTGGCACGACAACCCCGACGCGCTCGTCCACGACACAGCTCTACCGTCGTTCCCTTACGACGTGTTGGCACCGCGCGTCGAACAAGACGCGGCCGAGCTGAAGGCCAAGGTGCCCTCGATCCTGGAGCGGATCTACGCACAACGCCTCAAGGACGTCGAGCACGCCAAGTCTCTCCCCGGGACATCCCAACGGGACCTGGACGAGTGCCTCGCCCTCCACCTCGCGCCCCCGCTGGTGCCGCTGGTGCCGCGCCTCAAGGCGCGATCGCCCGCGCTGATGGCCGAAATCAAGCGCGCGAGTCCGTCCAAGGGTGACATCGCGCCCAACGCCAACGCGGCCCACCAGGCCCTCACGTACGCCCTCGCCGGCGCGGCGGTCATCTCCGTATTGACAGAACCGACGTGGTTCAAGGGCTCCCTGCTCGACATGCGGCTCGCCCGCCAGGCCGTCGATGCCCTCCCGAACCGGCCCGCGATCCTCCGGAAGGACTTTATCCTGGACGAATACCAGATCGCAGAGGCACGTCTGTGGGGCGCGGACACGGTACTCTTGATCGTCGCGATGCTGCCTCCTGCACGTCTGCGCGCGCTGTACGCCTACGCGCGCACGCTCGGAATGGAGCCCCTCGTGGAGGTACACACCCCGGACGAGATGCGCGTCGCGCGCACGCTCGGGGCACGCGTGATCGGGGTCAACAATCGCAATTTGCACGACTTTCGCGTGGACATGGGCACCACCAGCCGGCTGGCAGACATGACGCGCGATGCAGGTGGGGAGGTGGTGCTGTGCGCGCTGAGCGGGATCAGCGGACCCGAGGACGTGCGTCGGTACGCCAAGGACGGTGTTGGGGCGGTGCTCGTCGGGGAGGCGCTCATGCGGGCCGAGGACCCGCGGGCGTTTATCCACCGCTTGCTGGACTGGCCGTTGCCCGAGGCGGACGAACAGGAGGGGGAGAGGGTGTTGGTGAAGATATGTGGGATCAAGAACGTCCAGGATGCGCGGGTCGCGGTGGAGGCCGGTGCGGACCTGCTTGGGTTGGTGTTCGTGCCGTCGAGCAAGCGGTATGTGTCGGTGGACGTTGCACGGTCGATCGCCGACGCTGTCCATACCTTGCGTTCGTCGCCGATCGCCGAGGCGAAGATGGAAACCGACAAGGGGAGTGAAACAGAAACTAATACCACGATCGCCGCTGCAGCTGTGAGCGAAACTGTGGTCACAACAGTAAACGTGCAAGTAGAACAAGGAGCTGACGAGAAGATCGAGGGTGTGGCCACGGCTACGACAGCCGTGGCTGCGACTGCGACGACAGAAGGGAAAGTGGACGTGGAACATGAAACCGGGAAGGATGTCGAAACTGCAGCCACGGCTGGTACTACTGCAGCTGTGGCCGGGACCGAGACGACGGCCACGGAGATCAAAGCGGGAGCGGAACAAGGGCAAGACGCGGAAAATGCGCCCTGGTTCGCGACACATGCACGCCGACTCACACGTACGCTCGCACACCGTCGCCCGTTGCTCGTCGGCGTGTTTCAAAATGCGCCGCTGCACGTGGTGCAGGAGACCGTCGCTCGCGTCGGTCTCGATCTCGTCCAGCTCCACGGGACGGAGCCGATCGCGTGGGCGCGGTTCGTCGGCGTGCCGGTCGTCCGCGCGTTCCATGTCCGCGCTCCGGCCGGTGCTGGTACTGGCGAGACGGACGGTGTCGTCGTGTCCGAGCCGGACGGTCTGCAGGACTTGACGCGACCCGGATACCACGCGTTCGTGTTGCTGGACGCACAGCGGGACGACGGGCTCAGTGGCGGAAGTGGGAGGACCATCGATTGGGAACGTGCACACGCGTTGGTAGATGCAGGCGAGCTGAGGGTGGAGCGAGCTGGAGACGACGAGGGCACGAGGCCGAATGGGAACAGAGGGCCGGAACACGGTGTCAACGGAAACGCCAGTCCCAGCCCAAGAACAGACGCAGAAAACACGGCTGAGAAGAGAGCGGAGGGAGACAAGAATGACGAGGACAAGGTGGGAGAGGGCGAGCACGCCCATGCGCACCTCGATACCCCTCGTCGCGCACGTCTGCCGCTCATTCTTGCGGGCGGACTGACGTCGTCGAACGTCGCCGAGGCCATTGCACGTGTCCGCCCCTGGGCCGTGGATGTGAGCGGGGGCATCGAGTTGGAGGACGGGTCGGGAAAGGATCCAGAACAGGTCAGGGCGTTCGTGCAGGCTGTCAGGTCGCCCGCTCCACCGGCTGCGGTAAAGGCAGCTGCAGTCGTTGCTGCCACTGCGTTGGCTCAGGCGATACCTGTTGCCGCGAACAGCCAAGGGGGACGTTGAGCGGAAGACGATAAGGCGTTCTTTTGTTGCAAAGTTAGGTGTTTCTCTTGTGTACGGAAAGTCTTGTACCACCCCTGTTTACTTGTGTCGAAGAGTACCCCAGTTTGATCGGTGACATCAACCTCGGCGGCACTTGGAGGGAGAAATTTCCACAGCCTGGGTCTGTGAGCAAGACGTCATCGAGAGTTGGCTACGCGTATTGAGCTCACTGCTGACCTTGCAATTCTGAACTTGCACATTGCTTTTGCTCCCCTCCACATGCTTCATGAGAGCGTAAATCTGAGCTACAGGTTAGGTGAAGGCCGTTGCTCCAGCCTGAATCGGATTGAACATTGGCCTTTGGATGTATCTACCTCTTGTGTCAGATGCAGAACGACTTAGTGACGCAGGCGCTGCGAATCCTTCGCTGACCTCACCTTCTCCCGACATGTATTTCGCTTGGTTGGTCTGTGAAACGAAAATCGAGTTTTCTACTCAGAGTAGGTTTGTTTGCTGAATACGAAGTTCCGCGTATCCTTCTTTTCTTTCCTGACGCAGTTGCACGATACAGGGTTCTGTGTGTCATTTTGCTCACTTGATGCTCGTACTCGGATCGTATTATATTTTGGTATGGTTCTGGCATGAACGGAATGTATATATATTTCCAAACCATGTAACGACTGGGTCTCAAAAGAGACGGGGCCCATCTGGTTCGCTAATGAGAAAATGTTTGAGGAAACGAATTGCTGCACGAACCTGCTCACGACCAAAGGAAAAAGAAAAGAGGCTATCAGCGCCTGAAATCTTGATTATTCGTCGATCCAATTTTGTTCCGCACAAGAGACAGGAAAAGAGGGCAGTTTACCTGCCAAATTCGCGGTGAGTGCATTTGTGCGGGAGCAGCTTGCAGCCAATACAACAATGCCTTGCAGTGGATCTAGCCGTCGAGCTGGTGAAAAACCAATTCATTCCTGCGGGTCGATATCTTACCAGTGACCCCTTCGCTTTGTGGCACAGATTCGGGCCGTGCAGGGAGTATATCGGCCCGCTACACCAAAATTAACTGCCAGCAGATCCTTATTACATAATCCCACCAGTGTCACTTGACTGTCACTTGACTCTCACTCGCAGTTCATCTTTCAAACGTTCATCCATGGCCTACTTCCCGCTCATCGGACGCCTTTCATTCAAGGAATACCTCGCCCTCCTCATTGGCTTCACCATCCTCGCTGCTGAGACTCTCCTTCGCTTTATCGTGCTACTTCTCCCCAAGCCTGTCGTCACCTGGTTTTACGACCGCTCTCAAGTGCTCTTTGACCGCTTTGCGAGACCCCCGGGGAAACCGACTGCAGAAAAGGCCTTTGTTGCCGCAATCCGCGCAGCCAAGGACTTTGGGGAGCTGTGCGGACTGTACGGCTATGCGCACGAGGAGCACGTCGTGCTGACCAAGGACGGTTATTTTTTGACACTACACCGCATTCCCAAGCGCAAGGGTGAGGATACTCACCGTCGCGAGGGGGCATACAAGAGCAAGCCTGTGGTCTATCTCCACCATGGGCTACTCATGAACAGCGAAGCGTGGGTGTGTCTGACGGACGAGGCTCGTTGCTTGCCATTCGTCCTTGCGGAACAAGGTACGCATAGTGGATGCATGTGATATGGAGGAGATACTGATCTTGCGTTCCGCCCCCTTAGGTTTTGACGTTTGGCTAGGGAACAACCGCGGTAACAAGTACTCTCAGAAGTCTATCCACCACAAGCCGAGTTCGTCCAAGTTTTGGAACTTCAGTCTAGACGAATTTGCGTGGCACGATATCCCCGAGTCGATTGAATACATCCTCAGTCGCACTGGGGCAGGTAGCCTCGGTTACGTTGGGTTCAGCCAGGGTACTGCACAAGCGTTTGCTGCATTGAGTGTCAACTCGCAGTTGAACGAAAAGGTGAACGTGTTGGTCGCACTTGCGCCGGCGATAAGCCCCGCAGGATTGTCTAATCCTGTGGTAGATGCGCTCATGAAGGCCTCGTAAGTAATCTGCTTATCCCTTTCGCAGCTACTGTTCTGATCATGCTGCTACTTACTTGCTCATCCTGTAGCCCGACATCAATATACCTCTTCTTTGGACGGAAAGCGATCCTGTCCTCGGTTGCTATTTGGCAAACGGTCTTCTACCCACCCATCTTCACCTCCATTATTGATACAGCGCTCGGTTTCCTATTCTCCTGGGACAGCCGGAATATCACCACTACCCAGAAGACGGCCGCATACGCTCACCTGTACTCGTACGCGTCGGTCAAGTCAGTCGTGCACTGGTTCCAGATCATGCGCGAGTCTGCCTTTCAGATGTTTGACGACGACATCCCCGTCTTCGGTACCTCTCCGAACTCAGGGAAAGCTTACCGTCCTGTGCGGTTCCCGACGCGGAACATCGAGACACCGGTTTTGTTGCTGTATGGCAACAGAGACAGTCTGGTGGATATTGAGGCGATGGTCAGCGTGCTTCCGACAAGAGGCACGCGAGTGAAGGAATTGGATGGGTATGAGCATCTGGATGTACTGTGGGGAAAGAACATCGACAAGGATGTGTACCCCGAGGTGGTGAATGCGCTACGTTTGCACTGTGAGGACTCGGCTGGACGAGATGAAGGCAAGGTATTTGACTTGGAGACAGATCTATTGGTCGAAGAGTGAAAGAGCGAGGTGGGGCAGGATATTCGTCTTGGACAATCATTTATGAGCTACTCCCATATTCTTAATAGGACGATCGGCTGGGACAGATCGATGTAATGACTTGATTTTATGGACTCGACTTGACTCTAATGGCACTCCGTTTTGGACTCTTGTCAAAGTCTCGAGGACACTCTCGAGGACATAGCACGGACTGCCTCTGCAATCGCGGAACGGTCTATACTATGCGATCTGCTCCGGACGAATTCGAGAAAGAGGTGAGCTTCGCAGGCGCCTTCATCTTCTGCATAGAGGCGGGAGGGTGAATCACTATGATAGTGCCTGTAGTTTACTCTACATTGCAGCACTGGCTCTAGTGCGCAGTGTTGGGTGCAAAGTCCCAATCGCTTACGACAGGCGATCGTGTTGTCTTGCATGGGATGTCGGGTCAGTGGAGCCGACCCACCGTGTCGTTCATGAACACCTGAACTGATAAGTTGCTCAAAGAGGATATGTTCTCTTCCAGATGGAACATGTGGACAGCGCAGATCTCGACCAGGGGCACGGTTGGAGGATTGGAGGGAGACCCCAGAATGAAGATACACGAAAAGCACAGGTGTTTGATAAACGTGTGTGGCCAGTGAAACACCAGGCTCGGGAACCCGACGGATGATGAGGATAACCTCTTCGAACTTGAAGTGGGTAGACTCGGGCCGGGCGACTAGTCTGGCATCTGGAGATGAGAGAAGGGGGGAACGGAAGGGGCTTGAATTCACCCTTGCTGGTCTTAACATACGCACTCGGATGTCAAACGGCCTATCGGAGACCAGTCACTAGTCAGCTCTGGGAGTAGCGGCCCGTGCTTTCGAGCTACAGTATGCTCGTTTGATTGTCTACAGATTTTAAAGTGCGTGCGGGGTATGCACATGGAATAGCCGATCTATCGGGCGTTGTCCTTGTCCCGTCAGGTAAACTAGACCAGCGTACGCTCACGAGCGCTTCTTTTTGTGATCCTTTCTATATTTTTTGTTCAGTTCTAGCACCGAACCGTTCGGGGTGCGACACTCGGTGATATCCTCCTCATCAGTACCAGGCTGCTCGTCAAGGTGCGCCTGCCTTTTCATTCTTCTCTTGGTTTTCTCCTTCGACGCCGTCACGCTTTCTGCTTCTTGCTCTCCTACCTGCTCCCCCACAATGGTGGACATCTTCTCGGGTATGGGTCCGCTAGTCTCAGCTTTCCGCCACTTCCGTTTCTTCGCCTTGCGTTCCGCCTTCCGACACATCTCCGTAAAACCATCGACATCCTCGCTGTTACCCGCGAACACAGACCCAAGTTCAGACACGTCTGAGACCATGGGGACCCGGAATCCTATCCCGTCTCGCCGTAGCTCACTCTCGTAGTCAGGTGGGGAAACGCATGATACATTGGTTCCAAGCCTTGTGGCGCCGAGACCGGGTGTGGCAGAAGTAGAAGAGGGCAGCGATGCAGTTGGGGCCGCAGAACGAGCCACAAGCTTTTCCTTGAAGTAATCCGCAACGCACTTGGTGGATGTCGTCAAGTTGTCAAGGGAGTGTGAGCTTGATTGGGATATGGGGGTCAACGTCGATGTAGACGCGGACAAAGAGGGCGCAATTCCGAGAATCTCCGAAATGGCAGAGGCGGATTTGCCCGCAATGCGTTTTGCGGCCCGGATGCGAGCACGATGGCTGCCATAATGGAAGAGAACGATGTGAGAACGACAGGTCGATGTGCGAGCGTACTTACGCCATCGGACGTGGTTTCGCCGTCGGCTCAAGATGGGGGCCTGATAGAGATGGTATCGACGGAGAGCCAGGTTTGGGGCTGACGACCGCGGCAGAAGGGACGTCGGAACCGGACGCTTGGTTTTTCTTCTTCCGTTTCTTCATCGCCTTCTCACCCACGGCTGCATCGTCTGGCTCCTTGCGCTTTCGCTTCTTTCTAGTCGTCGTGGGCGGCGGCACACCTCTCATTTCTTCCTCTATGCCCATCTCCGCTGCACGTACGAATGTCCTATCGCCCATCCTCACCTCCCCCTCCCTCCCGCACACTGCTTTCGTCTCCTCGGCACCAGACTCCCGTTCCCGTTCAAAATTTGCGTTTAGCCTGTCCAGCAATGCCTCAAATTCCTTGTTTTGCTTCCACGCAATCCCATTGGGATCTCTCAGATGCTGCGCCCCGATGCCCATCATATCGAGCTTTTGGTGCACCTTGAGATGCGTTTTGATCCCATCGCCAGAGGTCCCGAGGCCCTGCGATGCGTCCCAGCCGAACTTGGAGAGATAAGAGAGGCCGAAGCGGGAGGCGTCTGATGGCAGCAAGTTTGGAGGTGTCCATCTACATTATGGACGACAAGGAACGCACCATCAGCCCAGCTGAGATTCCTTGGGTCCGCAGGAATGCGTTGTTTTTGTTTTCGGCCTGCGAGGCCCATCGCGGCGTGGGTTGGAGCCGTCTCTGAGCGCGAGCGCTGACATAATCGTCTTCAAATCCCGTTTTTCCTGAGCAGGACTAATATCAGCGTCCGTCACTACTTATCATTGCAGGCGGAAATTAAACAACAGTGATTCAAGACACTGAATAAAAGTCGTTTTACGGAGTCCATCATTCCAGCTTGCGGAGTTACTAAATTGTTAGGCATATTCATGTCTCCACGTCAATGCTGACATAAGGACCGCTATTGCCCTCGCACCCTCTCGACTACATTCCCAGCCGGCTCCTCCAGCACCAGATGTTCAAGTCCACCGCCTCGGGACCGACGAGGCGCGAATGCGTCGTTCTCGCTCTCCTACTCGTTGCGTTGCTCTCCTTATCTAGAGCAGGTGGCATTGTCCGAGAATCAAACACTTCACGCTTAATTTCGCAAAAGTCCGACCAGAAATACCACTCTAAGCTCGATTCCGCCCTGCAAGATGACTATATTCCATCTGCAGACTCGGAGCATTGGCGCACGCGCGTGACATGGTCCTCTGGCCAGGATTTCCCATCCACGACCGTCGTTTTGCATGCCCGTGGTGCGTTGCCTTTGTCTTGACTTAGTTCACCACGACCAACCATGCATTCAAGGCTGGACGATATTCGACAACTTATTCTTGCTCAACGGGACTGTCTTCGCTGTCACCGACTCCCCACATTCCATTCCAGATCGCAACACCATCACCTCAACCGCGCTAGATATCGCAAATGGCGCCGAGGCAGTTGCAGCCCGATTGCCGACCGATCGTGAATTTCGTGTCATCACTACCAGCGAAGCACAAAAATTGTTTGGAGCCGGTGCAGACCTTGTAGATGGCACTACCGTACGTTACATCGTCGTATACCACGAGCGGCACCCTGCCTGACACCGGTCTCAGTGGATCGTCAACGACCCACCACAGTTGTAGGTCCACCACGACCGTGCTGCTATTCATCGCTAAATGTCCCCCAGCATTACCCATTACTATCATTGGTCCGCCGAGCTGTTCTTTGGGTTCTGGCGCACGTATTCTGCGTTGGACTCTTCCATATCTGCCGACGGCTCGTCGTCGCTTCCTGCCCCTCGCCGTATTTGGTTCGCACATGCGGATGCGGACCACTGGAGAGACTATGCGTCGATGAACCAGTGGGTTCTCCGCAGCACCTTTCCCTCTGCTTCTGCGGAGTATTCCGCAGATTGGAAAGACCGTGCGGAGATGGGGCGGCCCATCATCTTCGATCGCGTTATTTTCACTGACCGGTCTGCAACTATGAAGGGCGACAACTTTATCCGTACGGGCCGTATCGCATCCGAGGCATTTGAGCTCCCTGGAAGCACACACTGGTGGAGCATCATCCGAGGTGCCATCACAAAGTTCAGTGGTATCGACGAGGACCTGAACCCACGGAGGACGCCCGTGATCACGTACATCTCGCGCCAGGAGTGGGGTCGCCGTATATTACTTAAGGAGGATGACGAGAAGCTGGTGAAGGAGCTATACCAGCTTCGGGACAAGTACGGCGTAGAGGTGAACGTGGTGAGCATGGACAAGCTCTCGCATGCAGAACAGTTTAGGCTTGCTGCGCGGACGACGGTGAATGTGCAGTGATTGAGCAGTGATCGAGCTGACGCGAGATGGGGCTGCAGATCATGATGGGGGTGCATGGCAATGGACTGACGGCACTCGTGTGGATGAAGCCGACCCCACAAACGACGGTAATCGAGTTCTTCTACCCTACCGGGTTTGCACACGACTACGAGTATACTGCGCGTGCGCTTGGGATGGTCCATTATGGTGTTTGGAACGACAAGTGGGTACTGTTTACTTGCTCTATTGCATCGGCTCATCGTGATCATGCCCCCTTCTACTGTTCCTTGTGATCGCGGTGTTGGTTGTGACAGGACGTTCACATACCCCGACCTGCCACCACTCAACTATCCAGAGGGCTTCCAGGGGAACAGCATACCCTTGAATGGTGAGACTGTGGCAAAGCTGTGTGTGGAGCGATTACAGTTGGACGCCCCTGCCGCTGGCAAAAATTAAGTGTGTTGGCCACACGTTTACTTTGACGATGGATGCATGAACGTATATCCTTTGGACATTCATAGATGCGATTATATTCCGTCTTGTTGCTCGTGCTATGCACAGTGTACTGGGTCACGCAGTGTTAGTGCCTCATGGAGACAGCCTAAAGCTGGATTACACCCTCCTTAGAAAGTGGTTATGAGCCAGGATACAGCACGTCAAAGTCCGTTGCTATGGACTCTGTTTGACTCCACTCGGATAGGAAGATTCATCCTGAAGGGTGACCTGAGTCAATCACCTGTCGGACTCCTTGAGTTGTAACAGGTCTTGGTCCATTCCATTTAGGCTACTAAGTTGGGCTACACCTTCCTATTTTTCGACATACTCACCCAATTCCATTGCAACACAATCCTATGGGCTCGTGCCTGCCACCCCATCATGGCAAAAAAAATAGGACTGCATGTCTGTGGATCGAGTAGCTGCCTGAACCTGTCACGGTGCTGCCTACTTATTCAAAACGTTCCTACGTGTTGTCGCAGCTCCTTGTGCAGACTTTGGTATTGCCACCCCATTATCTCTGTCTTGTCTCTGGGCCCTTGGCAAGTCCCGCCCCCCGCCTTATACCGACCCCGGTAAGTCAAGCTTGCCTTATCTGTCCACTGTCCCATTCCTTGTTAATCGATATAAGTTCTTCTCTCCTTTTGAATCCTATGTAGGTGTTGATTTCTTCGCGGTTCTCGTCTTGAACTCGACTTGACTCATATCTCATCTTGTTTACTCCTCACCCTCTCACATTTCAGTTCATCCGCTCCACGCGTGTCTGGTCTGCCGCCCTTTCATTGACCACTTTGCCCTTGGCCAACCCGGAGATACTACACAGCATTTTCTAGCCTCGCTTCGGTTGTGTGAACTGCGTAGTGCCCCACTACCCACTACCTATGTACTGTATTCCCCGCATCCAGACCCCTCCCCCCCAAACCAGATGTCTGCGCCTCGTTGCCTCCCAAATTATCGAAGCTCCACTCGCCCCCTTGTCAGCGTTCCCCGCCTGCCCTCTGCATTTCCGTTTCATCACCTGCATTTCCTCTGTCTGGTTGTCTTTCGTGCTAATTTCTTGATCCTAGTCAGTTCCATTACTGTTTTCGTCCGCACTTATCTGATGAACCAGATTAACTCAGACTTCTTCACCTGTGGAACAAAACCAAAGCTCGGTTAAGACACTGAAAAAAAAAAAAAAAAAACAGTGATTCCTCAGCATCAAGATGAAACTTCATTCAATACACTTGCTCAGCTCTTTTCCTTCAGCCCTGCCTCGTCATTGTCGCATTTCAGTAGTGTGCCATCTGGCGTGGCGACTTCCGGGTAGCTTTCGAACTCCTCGAACAAGGTCCATGTCGTGTGGAGTACACCCGCGTGCGAACTCGACGCTTCGACAGTTACGTCGGAGAACGAAAGGATACGAGTCCGAAGTGAACGGGGGCCATCTATTTGCCGTGGCTCCCCAACGCATCCTGGATTTGTGTTTCTTGATGACCTCCCGTTCCGCCATACCTGTCCTGGTGCTTGTCACTGATCTTCCATAATCAGGTATGCGCGCCCTCTGACCCCGTTACGAGGTTCTCGCTTGAGGACAGCCTCTAGCTGGATCGGAAGATGGCACATAGGACCATATCAATAGACTTTCAGGTGGTTCCCAAGTCCTCGAGTTTAAAGATTGAAGATGACGTTTTCTTCCTTTGAGCTTGACTCTAGCAGGCCCATATGCGCGCGAAAGGGTATAACACGAAATCGAACACGACGCATACCACTAGCCGGGGATACTATCGCAAGGGAGCGGCCGTGACAGGGCGTACCTACCGCGGGTAGAAAGTGAGTGGTGGATCGGGATGGATTGACGGTTAATGTTTCAAGCCACAGTGTACATGGGGGGACTGAGGCCGGAGGCCACAGTCCAATGTCTGTGTGCGAAGAGGGGATACTTAGGTTGTCCACCCATTTGCTCGTCCGTCGCTCATCCCTCTCCGGGGATCGGGATCGGGCTGTAGGAACGCCAAATACGGTACGAGCAAGGATGTGTGAGGAACGGGGAGGGTGCGGCTTTGAGCCTGCGAAAGCTCTCATCAGGGGGCTACCACTACCCCGACTATCTCCTTCCAAGGCTGTTTAGGGTACCAGCTACGAGTCTAACGCCCTACCAGGGGATTCCGGCAGGGCCCTCTTGCGGGGAGGGAGGCCTGGCCGCAGGCTGGATTGGTCGCAATGTGGGATGGACGAGTGGGGGGGGGAGGAGGCTTCTGCCTGGCCGCCTGGGAGTGCCAGGCACACTCCCACAGATCGTGCGGGTCCCTTTCGGGAGTCCGATCACGCTTCTGCGCTGCCATGCGGTACCCATGGTGGGATCTTACCACCATGGGGTCCGCTCTTCGTCACCCGCAAGGGATTCTATGAGCGACACAGATATATCTTTTGTACCTTATGGAATGGAATAGTACAAGGATGTCATGTGATCCTTTACTTAATCTTGTCCACTACCGACCTGCCTTTGCGTGCTAATCTCGCTGTGGGACTGCCAGCACGTCGTTTCCGGTTACCAGGTCGGTTCCTGCTCTGCTCCCAACCCCCAATTCCATTCATAACAGGCACCCCATTACTTATCGCTGCAATTCGACTACGTGAGTGTCGTCATTGCTGGCCGTCGTCCGAGTAACGAGTTCTTTATCGATTATCACTGCCATTTGACTATTGTCGTCGATTCGTTCATCTGGTCGACTCGATCGTGTTCTTCGTCCTGTGGTCTCATTGTAGCCCCATATCTTCGTTCTTCTCTCAGATTTAAGCAGTCTGCCCCCGAATTCCGAATCCTCCCGGACGGAGTCCCCTAACTTGTCTCTGCCTCAACCGATCCACGGTTAACAGTTAATTTCTCGTCTTGCCAGCTTCCCAGCTTCCCATTGCTTTTTCCTCTCCGTCCGCACACAACATACCTCATCCCCTCAACGCTTCAATTGCCCAGCTTTCACTGCTGAGCATCCAACCGCATTAACCATCCTTGCCCAATCCAGATCCATCACCCTACCCTTCCCCTTCCCTCGTTACTGCGACGGTGACCATCTCGACCCTGTTGTCTCGCTTGCCTGCGCCATAACCATATCAACTCCGTTCGTCTCCCGTTCGATCGAATACTGCTACATTTCATATCGCGCACCTAGGTTCGGGCGCCTGCCACCTGACTTCCTTGCGGTCTTATCTACTGTTTCGTAACTAACTTGACGTCCGAGTCTGTTATCGGCCCTTCCGTCGCACTCTTGTGAATCTCGTTATTTCACTGCACTTCTGGGCGTCTGGAAATTTCCCGCCTTCTCCACCCAACTTCCTGTCCAACTAGTCAAATTTGTTACTCTATCTTCCAAGTCTGCCTCCTCAATGGATCAGAATGACCCTGGAAAGGTCACTTTCCAAGTCACAGGTGTGTCGCTACTCACTGGTTGATAAAACTCATTTATGCACACTGACCTTTTCATAGTCAATCTATTGACTGTCTCATCCCCACTTCCAAAGCAGGACATTCGTGTCACTGTTGGTATTGGCAATGAGTCTAAAATTACATGTCCTGGAAAATTATGTGAGGGTTGCCAAACAGTGACATGGAAGCACCCATTTCTTTTGCAAGTGTGGTAATAAATGTCATGGCTATAATCACTGATGTATTCTTTCCATAGCACTGCACCTCCCTCCACTTCTGTTATGATTACTGTTGATGCTCTTCCAGAAGAGCTTAGTTCTGAATGGGGCAAACAACCATTGGGTGAGCAACTAGTAACAGATGTAGCCACCATGTTGGAACATGGTAGTGAGTGGAAGTGTATGTTCTACCACTACCTGTCTGAGTCTGGTACTGAATTGAGTACTAGACAACATGCTTAAAGATCCCAGAGGTGCAGGAACTCTATCCATGACATGCACAGCCTGTAATGTGGTGAGCTCTATATACACTGGATCTCAACTTGGATATGGTTGAATATATATATATGTGATTTAGATTTCACTCAATGAGCATAACTGCCTGCAAGCTCTAAGGAAGTATAGTGAAAGCCTATATGACTTTGGAAAGAAAGTCGACAATATGTCATGTTTGTCCATCAAGATTGAACTAGATCTGGCAAGGTTGGATCTTTGTCCAAAGGATCATCAAGGCTATATTGGGATCCTTTATGCTCTTTCGTATTCTTTCCAAGCAAGCTATCGTCGAGGAAGTAATGTTTCACACATCAAAAGAGCCATTGAGATCTCTGAGACCACATTGGATCTTTGCCCACTGGATCATCCATTATATACTCAAGTACTAGGAAGACTTGCAACAACCTTGTGGAGACATTACAAAATCCAAAAGAATAGAGAAGACTTGGATAGGGCCATAATGATACAAAGGAAGAGGCTTGAACTGTGCCCACCAGGCCATTCAGAACATGCAACAGCTCTTGGAAGACTTGCAGAATCCTTGTGGTACTCTTGTGATACATATGGGAATGTGATGGACCTCAACACTGCTATTGAAATGGCAGAAAAAAGGGTCCAGCTGTGTGCAGCAGATGACTCTTATTATGGTGAAGCCATTGGAAACCTTGCAGTATATCTGAAAACACGTTATCACAGACAAGGGAACCTGCTAGATTTAAACAAGACCATCAATCTTCAAGAAAGGAAGCTTGACCTTTGTCCACCAGGTCATCCAAGTCATGGGCTTGCTCTTTGGAAGTTAGGATCTTCCTTGAGGGACCACTTTAATGCAACAAGGAACCATTCTGATCTAGTAAAGGCAATCAAGCTGTTTGAAGAGTCTTTGGCCACCTACTCAATCCAGCACCATCAATTTCCACTGGTTGTTAATCAACTTGCTGCAACTATCCTTTTACAACTCAAGGTCTCACCTTCTCAGTCACCTCTACTAGACAAGGCCTTTGAGACATACAGGTTGTTGAAGAAATGTGCACCAGCAGTTTCACTAAATCTGTGGAAGGCAACCCAGGCCTGGGTTAATAATGCTGAAAAACACAGTCATTCCTCAGTTCTGGAGGCCTACCAAGTATCACTCATCACACTAGAGCATTTCACCTGTTTCAACTCCTCACTGGATGCAAGACATGAGATCATGCAGTCATGGGTGGCTGATCTGGCCAATGATGCATTCTCATGTGCTACAAGACATGGTGACTTGCAGATGGCAGTTGAGTTCTTTGAGCAGGGTCATGCAATTCTGTGGAACCAACTTGCCCAGTTTGACACTTCCATTGCTGGCTTGGACAGTCTGGGTAGTCAAGGTCAGGAGCTGGGGAGGGAGTTCAGGCAGCTAAGCACAGCTCTCAGGAGGCATGCAGAAGGGAGTGAAAGCAATGTTCCATATTGGCGAGTCCAGCAGGAATGGCAGTCTGCGGTGGACAGGATTCGGCATCTCAATGGGTTATCACGATTCCTCTTACCACCTTGTTTCGAGGACCTCCAACAAGCTGCGGAAGATGGTCCAGTCATCATTGTGAATGCTAGCAAATATGATTGTGACTCTCTCATTGTTCTCCACGCTGATCGACCTGTCCACATTCCCCTTCCTTGTTCTCTTGCCGACGTCATCCAATTATGCTCCCAGTTATCTGAACTCACCCAGGATCCGGATGCGTATGGAGACCACAGGGAGTCATGGGTGAAGCGAATTTTGCGCG
>JBBPMG010000347.1:0-26043 GCA_038090195.1 Boletellus deceptivus
TTATGCAGTGCGCCCCTGTGCACTATAATAACCATCGGCCCATCATGGGTCAGTTGATCAAGCTGCGTGCCCGCTGATCATGGTGAGCCAAAGACATATGTCTTTCCCGCTGGCTCACTCTCCTCCAGCCGTCTTTGTTTGGTCTCGCTGAACAAGCCCTCTCTGCAGCCTCGGGTGGTGGTAGATCGTCCGCGCCCAAGAGTAAGGTCTCCGCTTATCGCTGCCTCAACCTGGTTGCTGATCGATAGCGATGGACGACAATTAGATGATAGCTACAACGCTGACGGGTCCGGCTACGATAATGCCTCCGGGCCTGGCTATGGGCGGCAACCACAGGGCGGTTGTGAGTGCTGAGCTTCACCTGATGCGTCGTAGTTCATGACGACGAATCGATACCCGCAGACGACACGGATGCAGTGCTGTCTCACGCAGACGACGGGGACGAAGAAAACAGGGGATACGTCAGGAACGCCGTCCAACATGTCCACGACAATTCTGTACGGACGATCCTTTTTTTACAATCCGATTCCATCCCAATCTCAGCAATGCCTCCTTTTCGCAGGATCAACATCAGGAGCAAGTGAGCGAAGGCGATCTGTCCCAGTATGGCCCCGTGATCTTTAAAGTATTTGTCACCGCGCACGTCTTGGTGACTTTGGCTAATCGGATGAACAGGCCCTTTCTTCCGTCTCTTCAAAGTCCGGACTTGACGTTGGCTCCCTCGTATCGGGCGGTCTGGGAGAGGGCGGGGGAAACCAGCTCTTGGGTCATGTCATTAAAGAGGCGAGCGGTGCCTTTGGAGGCGGAGGCGGAGGTGGCCAAGACAAGCAAAGCTTCGTGAATGGCGCCGCATTGACTCTCACAAAGCTTGTGGCGCAAAAGCAGCTTTCCGCTTTCACTGGAGGGTCTAACAGCGGAGGACTCGGCGCACTTGATATTGGCAAGTCGGTGAGCGCTGTTCTACTTTCTTTTTATCGTCCCTTTTCTTGACCGTGGATATTATGCATAGTTGCTGAACAGCCGATTTGGATAACGTGTCAGTCAGGATTGAATGTATCTGTACTCTCTTATGGTGTGAACAATGACTTACCCTGAACAAAAAGTCATGGCATTGCTTACAATCGAAAATCACAAAATTGTGCAGAGTGGAATGTGTGATATAGATATCAAACACAGCCACGCCTCAGTAGTCCATGCTTTCGAGACACCAGCTATACAGTACAGTATTGGCGCTCACAGCCATGCGGACAGTATAACGGACCATGTGACTACAGCTGAAACCTGGTTATGCTAGAGGGCACCCTGGCCTGATACAGACTGGTCAGTTACACCTGCTAGCTTTCACGCTTTTGCTGAGTAGGCTTCGTGGTAGCAGCAATCGCTAGTACTGCGAGCTGGGTGCCATCGCTGAATGAGTAACGTGACCGTGTAGTCGTAGTTTTCTTGTGTGATGGCGCGCCTGCTTGCGATCCTGCATCGAAGACCGGTAGAATTACAGGGTCTCGGATTGCACGCAGTCTATAAGCATGAAGGGGGTGCTTGGGTAGCCGGGCAAACCTATAGCTGCGGTGAGATGTGATGACTCGGCGGACCAGGATGTGAGACAGGAGATAACGTCCTTCCGGGACAGGAGTCCGACAATGAACATAAGGAGGAGCAAGGAGATGACGGTGTAGAAGACGATGCATCTGACGTAGCTGGTGTTACGTTGCGGTAAGGAGGAGAGTGTCGAGGAGGATATCGTTTTGGCAGCGGAGAAACCTTCCTGGAAGACAAGGCATCGCCTTTCGAGAGGGGAGCGGGCAAAACAGGAACGGCCAATGCAGTGGACCGAGTAAAAATGTGCGAGGTTGGCTGTGATGCACGGACAATCGGGAACGGTGGCCAATGTGCGCGTGGAGACACAATTTCTACTGACTTTATTACGGCTGGATGTGGCGCAGTAGAAGGCGTAGTAGTGATAGAGTGGGTAGCAGCAGGTGGATCCTGTACTACCCTTTTTTGAGACCGATCGGAGTGAGTGTCTCTCACGTTGAGGAGACGGAACCGATCCACTAAATCCGCTATGTCAACTTCGGGAGACCGTAAAACGGTATTGAGGGTTGGACGTCTCTCCCACTCAAACACTGAAAACATTTCGCCGCGTGATTCGAGAGGGAAGGGCTCATAGGAGCAAACTGGAGGGTATGGAGCCGGGAACGCATGTAACGGCACAGAATAACTATCAAGGACGTTGTGACCTGCTGGAGAGGCTGTGTGTCGTGAGGGTCTCTCGGGAGAGCGGTTCTGAAAAACTTGAATATACGAGCTTGGACTGAATGCGGTCACACACCTCTGGCAAGGACTGCCGCTCACCTGAGCAGCTTAGTCGAGAAACTTCAAGGGGAGCACGAGAGATCCGTTCACCCAGAGTAGAATGCTCCTCCATGTTCATTCGCGGGGTATCAAGTGGGACGATTCGAGGTTCGCAGACAGTCTTTTTCTTCCATGTTCCATCTAGTTTCTTTGTACGATTCCTTCGATTCTGAAACTGCTGACCGTTAACTTAATTCCTTCGATTACAATCGCTCATACCCAGACATGGATCTGTCGATACGTCATGCCAGACTTCTTTGCAAGAATGATTTTGTCTGCTTGCGCAGGAAATGGGTTTTCATCAAAGAAGTGTTCCAAGAGGGGGATGTAATTCTACATCGACTAACATGAGCTCCAGCGTAGCAAAATGATGTGAGACGCACTGCATTGAAAGCTCGATGACTGGATCTTCTTGATACACAAACATCATTTTGGACTACCTGTTTTGCCTGTTTCCGACCATTTTCATAGGCAGCTACACCATCTTCTATCCAAGACTGGACTTTCGTCAAGTACAGGCTCGCGAATGTGTCCAAAATCCGTTTTTCTGAGTGAGGGGGAATGGAGGAATCACTAAGTGCGGCAAATGCGCTGCTAATGGCTTTCTCGTAGTACGTCCGGAGCTCGAGTGCACGAGCATTGTAAGCGCGATTCATCTCGCTTGCAACCCTATCCTCTGCACCAGCAGCAATGAGGTAGGGACGTAGGGATGGGGGATTCGGTAGGCAAAGCTTTGGTATTGCGGCCGACAACCAAGGTTGTGGCACACTAGCACTCTGGACAAAATGTCGTGTGTCGCGAACGATGTTGCCTAACGTCGGAAGAGGGGTAGCCGTGACCATGATGTTGGATGGCGCAGATAAGAGGTAAGACCCGTATTGGTGTACTTCCAAGTTCAAGGTGACGACAGCGCGTCAGGAATATTTGGATGTGTTTGGGTGATTCCGAGCCGACAGGCATTGTGCTTAATCAGCAACGGCTCACAAAAATCCATGTAAATGAAATCAAATCGACCATTAGAGCACAGTGTAACATATACGCGGTGATTTGGATTGCAGTAATTTTTAGTGCGTGGTAGAATACCATGTGGCTCCTTCGTGTGGTAGCTATACCTCCGCGAAATGCCATGCCATCACATAGTGCGGGACCGACACATGACTAAGCTAGGTGATTTTAACGCTCCGCATTGTTCTTCGATCGCCATAGCATGCGCCAGCACAGGTTTAGGTTTCGGCCCTGCACAACCATGGACGTCCAGCTACTTGGTAAACTTGCTCGCGCAGAAAAAGACATCGTGTCCGCGATGGTGGTCGGTGGCAAGGATCTTGAAGTTTATGAATCTACCTGGACGTCACTGCTGGACGAGATCTCTCAAGCATCGGCTCTCGGAAATATCAGCAGTGCTACACTTGCTATCGCAGACGACGTGGTGGCTCGGGTTTCGACGCTCGTGGACTGCTGTCTAAGCCTGTATTCTGTACCGTCTCTCTCATCCTCCATTCACGCACACTCACCTTCCCCCTCTCACATCACCCCTTCTTTCATCTCTGAAGCGTATGCGTGGCTCCTGGAGAACATTGCGAATCCCTATCCATCTTCCGAGTTCAAAGCATCATTGGCCCAGCGTCACGGCTCTCTCGTCTCCGCGGTCAGTTCGTGGTTTGCTAATGCGCGGCGGCGAGTGGGTTGGACAGCGTTGTGTCGCAACTTCTTTCGTAATTGCCGAGCAGATGCTGTGGATGCTGCGTACAACGTGCTAGTGAAGGAAGATCCAAGTTGCCAGCTGGGCTCCGAGATTATCCATGCCTTTGTGGCCATGAAAGTCGCAGCAGAAGAGTTACACGCTTCTTCTACGAAGAATGGTCTTACTATCGACATCGACTCCATCGTGGAGTGTATATCACCTGAAGACAAGATTTCAGCGAGGCTCGGCGAGCGCGATGATTCTGGGAGAATGGTGTACTTGCAACTGACCGAGGAGCGTCCACGGAAGCAATCAATGCATACACTGGACACAACATCACAAGAAACTCTGACTACACGAAATCATTTCTCTCCCAGCCCTTCACGTTCTGTATCACCAATAACTGGCTTTGACGGATCCCTCACGGGCGAGAAAGGAAAATCGCCACCTTCGTCGTTAGGTAGTCGAAAGCGTCACTTGGCGCTTTCGGAGCCCATTGACATCGTTGGCTCCAGGGTACCCACTAGGTCTACGAAACGTCTGCGGTATGTTGTTGCTCATTCGGTTTTCGTTGCTAACCTTTTGTCCACTCTCCTATAGCTTCTCTTCTCCGCCGCTCAATGCGTGTCCGCCGCTCTCGTCGACAAGCGCGGAGGATTCATTAGGAAATGATTTTGGTGATCAAACCTCGTACCCTGTACGAGGAACCCATAACTCTGCATGTATGACCGATTCCCGCAAACAACACCTACCTAGTCCGTATCTCACTGAGACGCATAAAGGTCAACGAGATCCGGAGGTCGGACTACGTCCTCGCACCTTTTCGAGTACACCCCTACTTTCTACGGTGGAAAGCGAACAATCGATCGATGAATGGTTTAAGGCCAATTTTGATACTCTATTCACCCTCCCACCACCGGTTAATGTCGGCGAACCGGACCTTTCGATACAATGGGAGGTCGAGTCATTCAACAACTATACATTACTCGAAAACCTTCACGAGGCTGCCACTTCCTGTGAGTTATTTTTTATTTTATTTTATGTTGTAGCCAACGTCGAACATTTTACTAGCTATCCAAGACTACCGAACGTCGCTATCTACTGGTTTGAGTGCGCTTGACGATCTTCTACAATCTCTGGAGAGTGACCGACTTGTCGCTCCATCGGGAATGATGCATCCGCCAATAACGAGTCACATCCCTAACCCTACGTCTCGTGGCCTAGCATCATTACCGGATCTCATCGATTGGACTGCTCTTAATGACTTGCCAGAGTCTACGAGTAACTCTATGCTTTCTCGATCCTATGCTACATCTGCACTGCCAGAGGTCGATTACTCTATTTTACAACTTCAGCAGTCACGGACTACGGTTGTCTCGTGAGCTCTCTGACTAAGATGTCATCCTCGAGAGCCTCGACGTCGACTCCATAGACCCTTTATTGTTGTGCTATTACGCAAATCCTTACCTATTGCTACGTATATCAGTGTAATTACACTAAGACCATGAGTGTTGTAACTACGTAGGTCGCCGCCGCCCACCCTTGTAAATTGTGATGTTAGATTCAGTCAGTCTTGGCCAGTTTCCGCTTGCAGCTGCGTCGATGGTCTTGTATGTCCCATCGACGAGGCCTTCGACGGCTAGCTCCATCCAGATCTCATATTCAGGACCCTGGGTAGAGGCTCACTGCCCTTGGAGATGGCTGAAAGCGTTTCAGCGCTGATAAGTTGAGGCCTTTGAGATATAAGCGGCCAGACCGTTGCGCTTAGCCGCTTATCACAGACGGTATATGTACCAGTCACGGGACCCAGGTAAGCCAATGTGCTTACACTTTGCCAGTGCTCGGGATATGTCCGGGAGTGAAGCTCTGCGACAGTTCTAGAACTGGCGAGGGAGATATCAACAACGAAGACAACAACCAAACGAAGAAGCTCTTACTCATACATGAATTTGCTTGTACTCCATATTTGACTTTTCGGCAAGAAACATTTTGTCCGCGCGCGTTGGGAATGGGTTCTCCTCGAAAAAACGCTCTAGTAGTGAAACATAATCCTAACAAACGATCAGAAAACGTTGCGACTATATACTGACGGGGTTGAAGGTGCGAGAATTCCTTCGGGGTGCTGTATTACCGACTAGCGACTTACATGTTTGCTTGACAAGCTGAATAATTTCTTCTCCCCATTGCCTTGGGTGCCGGAGATACACTTTCGTGGCAATTGATACAATTTTTCTAATCAGCAAACCCGGGGATGATGCAGATGCAACTACGGGGCATTCCGCTATTTGATGACCCACAGCGATGATGGACTCTTGAACACGTTCTCGAAGCTCTTCCGCGCGCAGTTCGCATATATTGTTCTCTGCAGCAGCAATTTCATGGCTAGCACCCGAGCTACGAAGCGAAGGTAATAATGGCGGGAGTGGTCGAAGGAATTAGAGACCGAAGTTACTTCTTTCAGGCGGTTGACGGTGTCCAGAATGTCTTGCATCTAAGCAGAAAATTCGTCGTCCAACCGATGAACCATCGACAAGCAATGTGAGTACATTTTCTGCGACGATCTGTGGAGTTCTGTCGCCAGGCTTTGTTTGGCCTAACTCGGGGGCAACACCTTGAATTTCAGCTTTGCTTCAACTTGGAAGCGGCATGCTCGTTACCAATAGCCAGAATTACACCTGTCATTAATTATTCGTAGTGTTTGAGATTCGTAATAAGAATGCCCAAAGTCGTGGGTATTGCTGCATCACGTGACAGTACATAGAAAACAAATCGAAAATGTTCACCATGAATGCGCTGATAGTCATGTTATGCAGGCGCAGCGGCACTCAAATCCTACTTTATGAGTGCCTCTGGGCGTCACGAGTTTCCCGACCTATTTATGTCCTGGGCAACGTAACCGTTGAGGCCAGTTCCCTGACTCGTCGTGTTCCTTGTGAAGTGCGCATGATACACCGCAGTTCTCCGAGGTAGAGGAAGAATGTAGTCGGGGTCGCAAGGAGAATTTTTACTATGCCAAAGACGGCGCAGAGTCCATCGCACGCCAGTCACGAAACGGACGATAATATGGTAGCTACCATACCTCCAAAACCATGGAGATGGATTGGACTCCCAGTAGGTGAGCAACATGGTGACCCAAACAAGTGGGGTAGTTCCTGAGCACTTGCTATATCTGGTGTAGAAAGTGAACTGATGCTTGAAAAAGAACAATTACGGGCTTCAGAGTCCGGAGAGAACGAGCGTGTCGAAGAAGGCGTCGAGCTCTTCGATGGTGGGGCATGTCGACAAGTGCTCCTCGTTCCACCGGGAAAACGTCGTGGCAACGGCACAGTATTCCGCTTCCTTAAGAACTTGCTCCTGTCAAGTGAGGCCGAGGGAGGTACTAATGTAACGGGTTGTAGGGCGGGACTGGGACTTAGGAATCCGTTCGAGCTTGGGGTAGGCGCGCGGACTATGGGATGACGCCTAACAGTGTTTGTTGATTGAGGATATTCGCAGACTATTAAGGAAGGGTGAGGGGCACGAGATGGTATGACAGTAATGGCAGCGATTGCAGCATGCGACTGCCGCTCTGGAGGTCCCCTAAAGCGTGTTTCATCTCGAACGTTCAACTGAGAAAACTTCTCGACTAGCTCATCGATGTCAGTGGAGAGAGGAAGTGGGGGTTTCCTACATGGCCTACGCCACCATCCTGACTTGCTGAGGCCAGTAGGACCGCTTTTGCAGGGGAATGGTTCGTAATGGCAAGTAGGTGGATAAGATGACGGGAAGGCGTGTGGTGGCGAAGAAGACGCAAAGGTGTCCTTTGACCCATCGTCCAGTGGAATCGGATTTCCTATCTACCAAGGGCTGAGAACGTGGATTTTGCGGAATTACTCAGACATTTACCTTGGTTTTTCCCTCCTCAGAAGAGCCCGCTTTAGGGGCTTTAGGAGCTCGATAATTGGATCCAATCAAGCGACCTATCGCGCGCTCGTATAGTTCATCTACCGGTTTCTTTGTCCCCTTACATGTCAGCATTCTCGACGTTTTTCCCTCCTTTTTGTTGCGATTGCGGCGATTCTGAAACTGGATGTGGCCTCTTGTTGATGAAAGATTTAAAAGAACAATCAGATACTTACCCATACATGAATCTGCCGATATTCCATATTTGATTCCTTAGCGAGGAACACTTTGTCTGCGTGGGTCGGAAACGGGTTTTCCTCGAAGAAGCGCTCCAGTAATGGAGTGTACTCCTAGAAAAAAAAACCCCGTGAGAAGAGATTATGACAAAGTAACTTTAGCATTTACATGATTGAAGGAACGAGAATTTTTCAAGGGTGCTCTGGTAGGCACCTTTGGTTTTTGTGCGATGCGCTCAGTAATCTCTTTTCTCCACATGCCAAGTCGGCGGAGATATATTTCCGTGAAAATGGAAGTGACTTTGCTCGTAAGCGGGTCTGGTGATGGAATTAATGTACTAGGCAATGGCACCAGCTTAAGACACGCTGCAGTGACAGTCCGTTCGATATGTTGTCTGAACTCCCCTGCGTGTTGTTGGTATATCCGGTTGGCTGCATTGGCGACCTCAGGTGTGACATCCGCCTCAAGAAGCGAAGGTAGCAGCGGAGGTGGGCTTGGCAAGCGGATCGAATCATCTACGGAGAGCCTTGCATCTTCAGTTACAGAGTTTTGATCCCAGGATGAGTATGATGCTGTCGCTTTTTTCAAATCGTTCGCTATATGGAGGATAGATTGCACCTGAGCAAGCGCTGCGTTGTCCGGGTTGGGGTCCATAGTCGGGGATGTCGATGAGTATTCAAGTAGCTGGACAGGAAACCACTTACAGAAATCATTGTCTGCGTATGCTTATGTAACGATATCTTTCGATGTCCGCATTGTTTCATACCTGCATTACATAATCATTTTGATGAAATCAGCAAACATCACGTGGCGCGGCGCGCGACGTTGGCGCCATAGTTCGATGCTGGGCACTCAGTCTAACTCAATACTCCGTACAATACCGTGGCCTTTTGGAAGCTGATGGCACCCTGCAGGCACTGCCGATGCGAATTCTAAATCATTTTCTCTGTATCTAACCTAGTAATAAGTGTTAATAGGACATCATCTCCTCAAATCGCATCATTGAGAAACAGTAGCTTGATTTCTACAGTCGTGAAATCACACGGTTTTTGAAACCTAGGTTTCAGGTTTCTAGATTTTCAAAGGTGGATTGATGAGTCTGCGATGAGTCCCCCCTAGTGCCTCTCTGATACAGGCCCATCTTCTACTCTCCATCTGCCCACCTCTCGCATAGCCTCCTCGTCGCCTACCTGAAGATGTGGAGCATCCAACAGTGCACCAAGCATCTGCCAAGGATCCTTGCCACCACCATACCGCAGAATATCTGTCTTGTACTTTTCTCCTAGCTCACGATTCAGTGGCTCGGTCGAGAAAACGTTCCGCCAGACATGCGACGCAATCGCGCGATCGAACAAGTACGAATAGTACGTTGCCCCATACCCGTACAGGTGGCCAAACTGGGTCTGAAAGGACGTCCCTACTGCGTGTGGGATGAGGCCGCGAGTATTGTACAGATTCGCCAGGGCAGCCGTTGAGTCGAACCCTGGCTCGAGAACGACGGGAGAGTGGTACATCTGGTCTAGGACGGAGAGTAGGATAGTGCCATGCGTGTCGATGAACGTGCACGGATCTTCATGATGATTTCCAGCTCGACTTGAAATCGAGGGACCATCTGCTTCAAAGAGGGATAGGACTTTGGTTGAATTGAGGAAGTACTCCATAAGTATGGACGGCAGCTCCACGAAATCCGTCGCGCAGCGGGTACCTGCGACATTGTGATACTCTGTTCGCCCGATCATGGCTACAGCATCGACGTCAATGGTGCTGGTGACTCAGATGTAGCAAGGTGACCCACAGTGCATAGCGTGACCCATCTCATGGAATAGCGTCTGTACCTCGTGCCATTCCAGGAATGTGGGCCCTCGAGCGATCGTGGGACGAGCGAACTCACATAATAGGACGACCAAAGGAAGCTGATATTCGCCACGTATGCCGCGCAGCCTGTGTCGCTTGATGGCTTCGAAACTTCGTGAAGGAGCAAGGAGCTCTTCGGTACCCTCGAGAGCGAGGTCTCCGCCTTCGTCATCATCGTCTGTCCGTCGGGAACAGCGGACCGTGTAGTGAGCTGCGCCGCACGACTTGCCGTTCCGAGCAAAAAGGTCGGCATATATCCATCCAATGACGCCAGCGTCCTCGTCTACTACTTCGAGTTTGTGGACGTCTGAATGCCAGACTTCGCCGGAAGCCACTTCAGCTGGTCGCAATGATATACCATATAAATGTTTGAAGAGCCGGGACAAGCCCATAAAAACGCGTCCGAGGGAAAGAGAGGGCAGTGGTACGGGGGGCTCTGGTGGTTCTGGGGGGCAATAAAAAGATCTATCCCAGGCCTGTATAATAGGAAGTGTCCGAGTGTTGAGGTGTGATTGTTTCCGCATTCTAAGTGTGTGCAAAGCACTGCGAGCATGGACGGCTGTTCGATCTAGGGACGTATCCAAAAATTGTCGGACGTTCTCTGGGATTGCATAATTCACGTTAGGATGCATGAAACGGGCGTGGAGAGCAGCGTACCGGGTGTTTTTGCCATCTTGTCGTTGAGCGTCATACCAGCAAAACTGTCCCATCCGACGAGTTGGGCCAGTTCAGCACGTGCATGCAACAATCGCTCCAAGCATTCTACCTGTCGCTGACTGCTGGTGTGCGCAGCCATGTAGAGCTTTTGTCGCGGGGATTCGTTGGGAGCAGATGTCATGATCATATACGCTTGGTGAGAACCAGGATATACATGAAGACTCTTTTGAGTGGACCATGCTTGACGACGGAGTCTTGCGCCCAACCCCTCGTCCTTCAGACCGTCCAACTCGGACGGTTCAATCACAGCTGGGGGGCGTGGAGCAGACGCCTGGGTGACGAACTCGTGGCCAAGGGTGAGGATTTCAGAAGACAGGGAAACAAAACGCGCTCTTTGCTCTGGGGGTAAATTTATGGCGGATTTCTCAAAGTCCCTCCAGAAAATCATGGCTGTCTGAAGAGCCTCCTGGCTAAGAGACTGAACGACCTCGGGGTCGCGCAGAACGACGCGCAGGATCTGCGTTGACATGAGTAACCACCAGAAAGAGGAGGCGTCGACTCGCCTTGTAGAGCCCGACGTGGGTGTTAAGCACGTTCATGTACTCGCACAGTTTCTCGTAGCTGTTGTTGGCGCACTGGACCCATCGGGGGTCGGGATGGGCATTTCGGAGGAGTTCTGCGAGGTCGATGACGCCGCACAAGAGGTCGCTGAGCCTGTCCAGGTTCTTGACCACCCTGAAGAGCTCGCGCCGTGACTGGTCGGCGCGTAGGATGCGCTCTGTCAACAGCTGTGCGCGTGCGAGAGTGGACTCGGCCAGAGCATGAAATGCTGCAGGGGAGGTCAACTCAGGATGCTGGAAGATGCCTGAGACGGACAGTGGCCGAGGCTGCGTGCCGTTCTGGGGCTGGTCGAAGAGGGCGACGAGCTCTGGGTCGTCGGGCGAGGGTGGGATTGTCGCGCGCGCGGTCGCTCGGCGGCGGGGGCAGAGGACGCGAAGGGCGTGAGTGGGACGGGCCTTGGCTGTGATTCGTGCAATCATCGCGGTCTTGCGCCAGGTGCTAATTAGGCAAGTCTTGCTGGATCGACGATAGATACTGTACTAGTGCGACGAGAAACGATGCTAACCAATGCGAGTGAGTGGTATGAAATGCAATCTGCCATCACGCTCCCCCCAGCGACTCCATACATACATCCTCGCCCCTTCCACCCTCAGCTCCGGGTCCCGGGGACAGCCAGCCGTAGTTACTGTTCCCGTTCGTGGTCGTCAGAATTTTGCTACCGTGCACAGAGGACCGAACGGGTCCGGCGACGGGCTCGACCGCGTAGTACCAAAACTTGCTCTTCTTCTTCCCATTCACCTGCTCCACGCGGGTCTCGCTGGGCTTTATTGCGGCGGCACCTGGATTTTTAACCCTTTGGTCGCTCTCCGTACCCGCTACTTCGGAGCCAGGCAAACCCACGGAACCAGTGCTCGTCGTGCTCTCCTCTGTCCGTGCACGCTTCGGCGGACGGTCCAGCTGCATGTCTTCCGAAGCTCCCAAGCGACTCGACCGTCTCTCCCCCCGCCACTCCTGCCCCGGCAAATCAGGTGAGGTGCGTTTACCTCTTGTCACTCTCGTGGATCTCCGCTGGGGAAGCGTGACAGCTGCACGGCGTCTGCCCCGCGTGTCCGGACGAGGATCGAGAAAGTCGTCGTGATCAAACGCGTCCTCTTCATCGTTCTCATCCTCAAACTTGTATTCATCAGTGTCCTTGCAATGCAAAGCGAATCAGCAACGAGAGTGATCTAAACTTACAGTCAGGACTCACCTCGCCGCTCTCAACGTCATTGTACACATAATCTGGGCGCCGTGTCTGGCGTCGCGTCCGCGTTTCTCTGATCTCGGCCTGCGCCATGAGGATCTGCTTTTGTTCAATCTTTCGGCGGACCCTGTGTACACGCTGCACGTCAAATCAGCAGTCAGACCACACGCTCCTCTACTGTCTACCTCCTGTCCACTGGCTGAAAAAGACAAGGCAACTCACACCCATTTCGGCATTGATAGCATCGACGCGGCTTTCAAGCGCCTCGATCAAGGCTAGGTGAGCCTGCTCTATCTTGGTCTTCTTGTCGGCTCGAGGAACAGCTGCCTTGAGCGACTCGATGACCTCCAGGTATTCCTGGCGTGTGGAGGAGATGGTCTGAAATGTCGCCGTGATTTTCCAAGGATTGGTCGACACATATATCCGCGGTGAATCTGAGATGATCAGGCGGCAGTCAGCGGGAATTCATCAAGGACGGCTAATGCCGGATATCGAGGAGCCCAAAAAAATGCGGCCTCCACCAAATACACGCAAATAGGGTGGGGCGAGGACAGCGAAATGAAACACACACGGACCATCTGCGACCCAGTAGCGTTTTCGTGAAGAGTCTTGTCCCAGCGGAACGAGCTGCAGGCTCTCTTGGCTCTTGGTGTCGGATGCGTCCGGGGGAGCGTTTACCGGGTCCCTCTTCTTGTGCTTGTGTTGCGTCACGCCCCAAGCGCGATCGATGGTGTTCTTTACCTCGGTCGAGTGCGCGAGCTGCACGTCCACGAGCAGGCGCAGAATTTTGAGCTGTTTCCGCCCGTACCGACGCGCTCAGGGGCGTTTGGCATGATTACGAGAACAAACCCACTTTCACGGTCCAATCAGCGGCAAAGAATCCACCCGCCAGGTTGGCAAAGGGGTCCACGTTCGCGCCGCGCTCGTCGTCCCAAAAGACCGTCCTCTCCTGGGACTTGAACGTCTCCGCGAGGACGCTGGACAGCGTCGACGATATCTGATCCACACTGGCAGAACCCCAAAACGTCCCTTGCCGTCCCCACGAGCTGCAAAACCAGACCCACCTCAAATTACGCGTTTGGGGGCGCAGGTTCAGTATGAACTGCTGCAGTATTTTGGAAATTATAGGGTCCGCCCCTGGCATCAGGAGGGCGTCTTCAAAACTACCATCGGTCAAAATCGAGAGTTGTGGAAAACGGCGATTCGACAGACATCAAACACAGACACTCACTCCATCGGTGACTCTAACCCCTCCACCTTGGAGCGTAGTGCGGTGAACTTGCAAACAAAAGAATAGACGTAGAGCGACTCCCATCTGTCTGCAGGATGGAGCGCGCTAGAGGGTGGACAGATGTGCCCCTTCTTCTCACTCTGCTGTGCCGCAGACATGATGCAGTCGTGGGGGTGAAGGAAAAGGGTCAAGAAAGGTCGCGGACTTGTGGACCATCCGTCCATTAACTACTTATATCAAAGCAAGCACAACAAATATTTCACAATACGTGATCCCTGGAGCTTTCCGAACATCTTACATTCCCTGTGCGCGAATACATGGAGGATATACCACAGAGCAACAGCTACAGCTTGGCACCATAGGCCACCGCGGAACTAAGATTCCCGAACGACGAGCCGCTCGACGCGATTTACGCGGGTTTTATCCGGGGCCAACCTGTGGACATGTCGTGAGAGCCTGCACAGACCACGGATTTCACAGACCGACCTTTGGAATATCATGGTGCTCGCTGAGCGCTTCTAGTTTCGCATTGAATTCATTGACACGGTCCTTGTGTGTCTTGTGAGCTATCCTGGCCACCTTTCCCATAAGCTAAAGGCGGGATCAATATTTGAAGAGGAATTTTAAAAACCAAACACACCCTGCGGCGCTGAGCTTCCTCAAAACGCCTCTCGGCGTCTGTTTTCCTATCGTTTGCACTGGAAGGTGAAGGAGAAGCACGGTTGCTTCCGGAGGCAGAACCTGGGGTCGAACCACCCATATCCTCGCTCAACAAGAGCTCCTTTACACGTTCGCGGTCCCGCTCTTTGACGCCGTCGAGTTTAGGTTTCGACTTGGATTTCTTCTTCCTGAGGATCTGAGACAATGTTGGCGGAAGCGACGAGGGACGGCAACATACTTCTTGACGATGCCCCCCTCCGCAACACCACCCTTGAGCTTGAGCGAACCTCCGGGACGAAAGTCGTAGTCGGCCATGGGTTTAGAGTGAGGGGGTGAAGCAAAGAGGGCCGGCTGACGTAACATAACCCTCGCGCGCTCAAGGCAAACCTGAACAAACAAGCCATCCGCACCGGTGCGGCATCGCAAGTGTGTTTGCAGCAGACAGTAATTTTGTGACGCCGATTTCGATGACCCACTAGCCTCGGAATGGCCATTCTATCGACACCCTTGCAGTATCTGACCTCGATACCCCCAGTCACGCGCGGCTTCGCGGCCGCAACCATCGCGGCCACTTCCTTGTACTTTTGGATCTGGTGGACCACAGGAGCTGCAGCCACACCATGGCTCACCCTCGTGCCGGGCGGGAGTCTTTTCTATCCGTGGACCTTTGCCACCTCTGCCTTGGTCGAGGTCACCATCATCGAGGTGTGTCCACTGTCCCGTTTCCCTTTTGTGTACCGACGCTTTGCAGCTACTCGCGACAATGGTTGTCATTCCAGCCTCGCTACGTTACTTTGAACGGCTATGGGGCACGATAGAAACGTTGAAGTTTATCGCTGTCTGTGTGACAGTGCCAAATATCATCGCGTTCGCTTTCAACTGGATCGAGTTCGTCGTCACCAGAAATGCAGACTTGTTCCTGTGAGACATCGTGACTCGTTTGGCGTCGATCGCGCTCTTAGCTTTGTCAGGTATGGCATGCAGTATCACGGTCAAATGGCACTCTTCACCAGTGTATTGGTTGCATTCACGCAACTGATACCAGAACACCAAGTCCAGATTTTCGGTGTTTTCAGAGTACGCGTCAAGGTAGCTACCATTCTCAAAGTCCTGCGTTTCCGTCAATTCATACCAACGCACAGACACTTCCCATGGTATATCTAGCGTTTTCGACTGTCATGACAATCATTGGCTTTCAATGCCCGTACATCATCATCCAGTTTGGGTGGTTTGTTTCGTGGATATATCTGCGCTTCTACAAGCGCAACACAGATGTTGGCAGTGGCACTGTTACCTATGGAGATAGAAGCGAAACGTTTGCTCTCACGAGTTGGTTCCCTCCCTTCCTACAGTAAGCCTCGGGGTTTTGTCAACAACGTCTGCTGACGCATCGTCTTCAGTGCCCCTCTTTCAGCACTTGGGAGCACCGTCCACGGAGTAGCAACACGATTTCACTTGATTCCATCATCTGCGCCACATGACATCGAGTCTGGATACAGCCAGCTTCCGGGTGGTGCTCGGGCGGAGGCTGAGCGGCGACGGTACGTGGTGACCGTGTAGAACTCATGACATGTCTAATCTGGATTTCAGCGCGCTCGCCCTCAAGGCACTCGACCAGCGGTTAGCCAACTCGGCTACGAACTCGCCCAACCAAAATGGACCCCCGACTGCTCAGTCGTCACGCACCTCGCCTGCGACGCCAGCGCCACCTCCAGTCGACCGAAACCCTGGTCCAGGTGAAGTGGATGGCGCAGAAGGAGCAGGCGACGAACCCGAGGGAAGATAGTGTACACCACGAGACCGTTGAACATGTCTGAGTAGGGTCCTAGATCATTCGAGCGTTACGTAATCGAATACCTTGTCCTGGCCGTGTTGTTTTGAACATCGCATGGCTCGGCGACCGTCGACGGTTTCAGTGGCCTCCTTGGCTTCGTCCAGAGCGCCGTTGGAGGCCCTACGCTCGCCAGATGCACCCTCTCCGCTCGCGACAAAACTGTCCCCCCGCGCAATCTCACAGCTTGGTGTTCCCACCAAATCGTTGGATGATGTCGCAGACTTTGACGCGAATGGGCTCTTTGAAAAATACACTATAACAGAGGTCAAGGCAAGGCAGGCGCAGCTAAGGTACAGCACTTTGTGCTCTCGTCGAACCTATTGACCAAGCCTCCGATTAGGGCTGATGCCGAGGCAAAGCGGGAAGATCTTCGAATCATGGTCGGGTGCGTGAACATGCTGGGAACACGTCTCATGTTTTGACTGTACTTGGAAAGGGCAGGGAACGATACCGCGATCTACTTCAAGCCTCCTCCTCAATCATATCCATTGCCTCGTCTGCGGAGCGTGTCCAACAAGCACTAGAGGAAACTGTCACTGCAATCAGGTCCCAGAGGGTGCCTACTACGCATAACCATGTATTGCAAAGCGGAAAAGACGGTGAGTTGGCGTGGCCTTCTTCGTGGACTTGCCTTCATCACTTTGGCTTCTAGATTCGCACTTGCAAGTACTGCAGGCACTTTCTGCGCACATAAAGCTACTTCTAGATGCGCCAGAACATTTATGGCGATTGATCGAACGTGAAAGATTTTTTCAAGCTGCCTGGCTGTTCCTTCTCGCGCGCGTTGTTTATCGGGGCTTGATTCGCGATAGCACTCAGGATGACGAAAGTTGGACGCAGCACGGTATCGACGTACTGGTCAGACCATCATCATAAACCGTGTCAAAGTTCCTTAAAGTTTTCCCACAGGAACAATTTCCTTTGATTCAGCGACAATGGGAAACTGTATCCCATCTCCGCGCTCAGATCATACATAGGGCAACACTGTCATTGAGGCTGTATGATAAAACATCCGAAGTTTGTCTTTCCTTCTCTTTATTTTGTAGACTATAACGGTCTTCGTCTCAGCAAACTTGTGCTACCCTCCTAACACTCCATATTCTCGACTCTCGACCACTCGCAGAGACTTTGACAATTTATCTCTCCCAACGAACGCGGACTCTAAACACTCTACTCGCCAAAAGTCTTGATGTCCCTGAACAACATGGCAATGGCTTTCCAGTGACTGATGTGTCCTCCGGCCGAAACATTTCTCAGGGGACGAGCCTTCCTACGAGCACCACGGCACTTTCAGTCAAGAATGCGATGAGGACGACTCTGGATGCGCTTTCACGTACCCTTTACACCGCTCGTGCAGTCTTTGGGACCTCTGCTTCAGCGCGTTCCCTGGCTGAAAATGTGTTAGACAATATACAATCTGAACGTCCATTTGTCCCCTCAGCCACATTTCCTGCTGAACTACTTTTAAACACTCAGACAGTTTTGAGCTCTCTTCCATCGTCTGGCTATGTTTCTCTCCTACCTGCAGATATCCGATCTTACCGGCCTTTCGTCGACCTGTCGTCTGTTTCTTCTTCACTTCCACAGGAGGCATTGCGTGATAAGCTGGGCAGCTGGTTTGATCAATTCACAACAAAGCTCGGTAGCGCATTCGACAAGTGGCTTGCATCGCTCAATGTAGTGAGCGCTGTTTGGAAGGTCCGGACATCCCTGCGAAAATGGGTAATGCAATCAGACCTCCTTGCGCCTGAAGTAGCCAATCTTACCGAGTTGCTGGACGAGGTGTTCCGTACACGAATCACGGACATTTGGAAGGGGACACTTGTACGTTCGGAGAAAGACTTCCTGGGTACACTTAGCTCTCTTGAATCTGGTGACAATGATGGTGCGGGAGCCATCTAGAACTTGCAGATCATCTGATACTCACGTCACCCAGACATATTTTCGCCCCTTTGCAACCTATACCGTCCCCCGCCGGTTCTCCAGCCTTCATCCGGGATCGGGCCGATGCCTATTGACCCTAGCTTTGATAAATACAAGGCAACGCTGACACAACGACTCTGCGGGAGGGCCCCACGGCTGCACGAAACTTTACGAATTCTAGAAGGCGCTGCTTCTTCATTGCAAAAGGATCTGGCTAGGATGTATGCAGACGGTGAAAGTAGCAAGTGCGTTGTGATGATCGTATATGTAGAATAGCTCATTTCCGTGTTTTGCAGGCAGTTGGTCGTCGATCTTACCGCAGCGTACAGTCCCGAAGCGCAAGCTTTGTGTATGAAGGTGGCATCAACACTCCAAGCCTCTTCTGAAGACCTCATAGCTGATCCAGGCACGTTGATTACTTTGCAACATTCTTTACTCTAAATATTTTCCAGAAGAGGTCGATACGTCGATGGGCAGACTGGTGTTTTACGCTCATACGGCAAAAGAGCTCTCTGTTTCACCTTTCGTCTGTGATATTGGGTGCAATCAGGCGGTGGCGACCAGTGAGTTGCCAATATGAATTCATTCATCGAGTATTTACGACACGTGTGGAGGCTTTCGAGAGGAAATGGACGCGTTGTTTCAACGAATCATGTCATGTTGGGAGGAACATGTTACTTCCAAATTGGTGACATATTACGTTCAGAGCACGATGGCATGGCAAACCCGTCCTGGTATAATACTTGTTTACCGTTAAATTCCCGGTCGTGCTAACCTCAAGCGTAGGGTCCACGTGTTCGCATCCATCTCCACCAATGATGGAATGCCTGTACTTGCTCTCGTCTTCCATACATAACCTGGGCATGAGTCATCGCCAGCCATATCTGACGACCACACCTCAGCGAATGGTTGCCAATTTCTCAGCCTCGTTCATCCGGAGTGTTGGTGACGGGAGCGTCCAGGTATTGTATGATCTCTCACTCCTGCGCCACCTTGCCTCCAAGTGGAAGAATGCAGAAGTGACAGCGCTAGGGCAAGCAATCAACAGATTGCGATCACACGTATGCCACACCTTGCACTACGCGAGATTGTCTGCTAACGTGCTGGCTATGGTATAGTTGAGTGATTCTCTCGAGCAAGATCCGGACCGCAGTGCGGTAGAATTCTTGTCGAGGACGCAGATGCTTATCTCAGCCCTCTTGCCACACGTACCGGAAGGGCGCGAAACCGTACCCAAGGAGGATGGGGACAAGATGGCGGGGATGTTGGCGTATGGTGTGCCTGTGATGGATGCACAATTCGTTCCCGCTATCGAACTCGCTCCGCCGTCATCGCGGTTTCCGCTTTTACTCACGGATGGCCGATGATCAATGAAGAGGAGCAAATTCATCATGTATGGCGCATGTCCCTTTGTTTATCTTGCCTCGTGCCATCCGTCATTTATCTAAACTTGAAACACCACCTTGCGGTCGAATATCCCTATTCTGAGGTCGCTATCTATGTGGATCTGTGTGCTCTTTTTGGTGAGTTCTGCGAGTTATATATCCTATCAGGGTGATCCTCGTTACACGGGCAAGTGTGTGATTCCGCATTTCTATGCGGGCACACCCGGGACTTGACCTATGCTCTCCATGACACTCGACACGCCTCCACACCCTCCACCATAACACGAGACACCGGTCGACCGTCCATCCCCTTCCCTGGTCGATCTCACTTGCTACCCTGCTACCAGGACTCGTTTGTGACATATATAATGTCCAGTAAGCACCTCAAAGTATTCCAGCTATATAAAGAGCTCACCACAGATTGGAGTAGACGAGCTGTATCCGCCCGATCTTCAGCATCTGACTTCTGTGTATCTTGCATTGCTCATCAGCGGGGGACAGATTGGTCTCCCAATTGTAGTCTTGGCTGCTTCAGTGTGCAAGAGAGTGGCCTGGCATCCAACTATCATCAACTTTTGTATCACTTGGACTGTCTATTCGATCATCTTCTGTCTGTAGTAAGTGGTGACACTGTTTGTGGACGACTTGCTCACCGCTAGGATAGTCTATACGCCGGGGCCGATCAGTACTCGAAAATATGTGTGGTGCAAGCCAGCATGATCCATGGAGCAGCTCCGATGTGCGTTGCGTCTCTTTCACGAGTGCGGTAACTCTGTAAGATTGTTGTGGCATGGTTATCAGGGCAGTCGTCGCCGGACTGGCGATCGTTGTTCATGTGAGGGTCTGTTGAAGCGTCCCGGGGTTCTGCTGACGAACTCTTGCAGACGTGGACGACGTTGCAGTACGGTATGCAGCACACCGCCTTGAGCCGCGTTGCCCAGATGTTGTATTTGATTCTGGTACCTGACTTGGACTCTGCTGGTCCACTGTCCAGGTTCTGACGCCTCGTCAGATACTTGGAATGCCCTACCTCGTCTTCGTCATCTTCTCGGTGAGCACGGTGACTGTGGGTACCAGCTGACACGTTCGGACGGGGCTGGTTAAACCTTGACGCACAGTTTGTCATGTCGCAGTCGCGAGACTCGGTGTTCTCGAACGGGCTGTATTGTGCCGTCCAGTCCGGCTACCCGTCAGCCGACTTGTACACCGCGTAGCTCCACGCTGACCGTCGTTGTGTGCAGGGCTGTCCTCGTTCCGTCGTTCTGCGCCGCAGTCATGGCCATAATCCTCGCTTTGGAAGGTACGCACGTTCCTGTGGCGAGACGGCCGTGGTCCTCTTCATGAATGGACGTCAGGCGTCATAACACTCCAATACTACCGCCAATGGAAGGTCATCAAGACGTCCTTCCCGCTCGTCACCCGAACGCCATCTCGCTCGGTTTGCTTTCGGGTTGGCCTCTTCTGCCTCTACTCGTGCGTCACCCTCACGTAGGTCGCTTCGTCTTCAAAGTTGTCCTCCTCTGATAAGTAGAATCAAGCTCCGCGATACTCTTCTTGAGCGACCTGCACACAGATGTCACATACATGCTCCCAGCCGCGCGTGAGTTTATGCTGGTCACTGCGATTTGCATCGCTCACTCGGTGCCAGTCCCGCTGTGCGCGCTTACCGTCATCGGGCTCCAAAAGGCGGGTCGTCCTACCGAGATGTTGCTCGTCATCTGAATGCCACGATGCAGGGTGTGATACCCTTGTGGACGAGTGTCGTACGTGGGCGACTTCACTCGGACTCGTCACTGGAATTGGAGGTACCGAGCGCGAGGACTCCTTCAAGGTCCGATCCGATATTGATGCCAGCCGGATTCTCCGAGGAGGCACAAGACTCCCGCGCGCCGGTATAAATGTTCATCGGCATCGGCATTGCTTGGCTCGCGAAATGAAGCACGCATGGTCATTATCTGATGAGCCCATCGTCCACGACGCAAAAGCGACGAACGATGTTGCATGAGGCAAGTGCAATATGTGGGAATAACGGTCGTCGTTAATGTAAGGAGTGGGATACAAGGGATCCGAGGCTCGAAGCCCAAGCCAGGGCGCTCGGAAGGAAGACAGACTATGCGCCACCACTATTACCACCAATTTAGTACGATACCTGGACGAGAACTTTAATAAAGTACGTACACAAGTATATTGTTTCTGAGGAAGTGATATCTCAGACCGGCGCAGCGCAGTGGAGAAGCGTGATACTTACATTGGGATGTGGATGAGCTTGACAAAGTAGCCAATGAATCCCATGACAGCAAAGCCAATCGCGACTGCTCTGCAAATCTGGACAAACTCTGAGAAAAAAAAAACAAATTGAGTGACTGGCATGGAGGAAGAGTCGGAACGCGCGCCTTTCTGCGAAGGTTTTGTGCAGCGAGTGAGGAACTGTGCACTCGGTCAGCGACAGCATTCTCGGGGACCGGGAGAGAAACACAGACCTGGTTCCCGTCCTTGACGAATTGCTGTGGGACCTCCAAGAACTCGTTGAGCTTTTCAGACATGGTAGTGTTGGTGGTCTTGAGACAAACTTGCGTGAGGCAAACGTGTCCGCGCGAGCGTGTCCTTTCCCACAGAGGCATTCTCACTTAGGCGCTCTTCAAAGGTACCGTTTCCGCTCGCACTCGCTGCGTGTTTTATCCGCTCAAGGCTCTGCCAGCGAACCCCAGGACGCGTGGACGACGTTCGGGCGCATGAATGTCCCTTCGCTGCGCTTCTTGCCAACTGGAGCGGATTGCAATCAGCGTCCACCGTTCGGTCACTCATTCCACCACCAGGCAACGGACTGTAGTCGCTACAGACATCAGAAGATGGTTGACTACAACGCACACGGGACCGACCGTTCGTCCCACCCTCGCCTGTCTTTCTGGCGACATACCACGCGCTCCACGGAACAAGTTGACTGCGATCCATTCTCACATCAACCGAGTACTCGACTCTCTAGCGGAGGGCCCTGTCGACAAGGCTGCATTGTCGGAAGATGAAGTCACGCGCACTCTCGGCACGCTTGCTGCTTCTGCTAGACAACAGGATTTGGCTCTGATCGAGAAAATACTTGGCCAGCTGACACCTCTATGTGGCCTTCGCGTCGATGCAGATGTTCACAGCCACATTATTCAAGGGTTAATAAAGAATGGAAACGTCCAGACCCTCCTCAACTGGCTTAGCCAGATGCACGAAAAGCCAGGAAACGTCCGACCTTTTCTCGAGCACTGGCACGTATTTCTCGGCTACTGCGCGGACATTGGTCAACCCAAGATGATTCGACATGCCATGTCGAAGATGGCACACTCGGGACGCAAACCCAACAACAATACCTTTCGGTTGTTCTTTAGAGCGCTCTTCAACTCAGGGGCTCCCGTCAGCGAGTTCTACAGTGCCTTTGACCGGATAGAGAACTACTCCTTTCGCTACGACGAAAGTCTTGCTGAAATGCTTTTCGAAGGCTTCATGAAGCTTAACGAACCCCGACAAGCTGCAGAGGTGAAGACAGAGTTTCAGAGACGATTTAGCAACCGTGTTGTTAAGTCTAATGCTATCGAAGCGGAGTGGGATCAATGTCTAGAGAACGAGGTCGAAAAGTGTGGCATCACATCCGCGATCAGGCTCTGCAAAGACTTTCAAAAGGAAGGGTACAAGGTCACGTCACATACCCTCACCATAATGGTTCGCTCCACTCGACAGGTCACTGATTTGGAGTACGCGGAAGAGGCCTTGCAAATGAAAGCCAGTCCCTTGCAGTGGTCGATCCTCGTCGGCAATGCCGTCCGCGCAAATGACCTTGCTGGTGCTCGTTCAATTTATCGTCAATTCAAGCTGCGTGGGTTGACGCCGGACGCCCCTCTTGTTCAACCTCTTGTTGCAGCTCTTTGCGATGCTGCCTTCGGGAGCCGCGACGATCGGCCGATTGACGAAGCACTTGCACTTTACCGGGAACTTTCCGATGCCATTTCACCGTCGTCTTCCAACGTTACTGCTACGCGACATTTTGGTCGTCAGCGTTCACTCGGACCCGACGCCTACATGTACGGGACACTCCTTCGCGCCATGGCAAACTCGGTCGACGTCCAGAAGTATTCCCGGTTCGCTATGGATCTTCTTGCGGACATGGAAGCCAGAGAGGTCAAACCAGATGGTCATGTCGTCGTCGCTTCACTTGTCGTCATGGCGATGCGCTCTTCGGCCAGCTTTGACGGCGCTCTTCAGGCATATAGAAGGGTGATGGGAAACGAGAACCCGAAGAATGTCGGTGTCAAAGGATATCGGTGGATCCTCCATGTCCTGTCCCGCCTCTCCTTTGATCATGAACCTGCCGTTCCTCCGATCTGGCACTACTTTGAAATCGTCAAAGACATGCGTCTTGCCGGGGTCGAGATCACCCCGTACGTCTACGCGTCTCTTTTGCGGCGGCTGGCCAAGCTCGCAGAAGGCGCGTCCGAAGAAGATGTTCTTAGACTCGCTGCGTCCGTCCGCAGGGTGCACGACCATCTCACTCTCGACCCGTCCATCACTCCCGATACCCTCCTCTGGAATCAACTGATGGACGCATACCAACGTGTCGGTCTCTTTGCAGAAGCGTACAGGGTCTGGGAGGTGCTCCTCATCAGCGAAGCCTACGACCACGCGAGCGTCTCGATCATCTTGGATGCATGCGGCTATGCCAACGCGTGGCCGCTCGCAGAACAAGTTGTCAAGAAGCTCTCTGAACGCTCCTTCTCCCTCAACCAGGGCAACTGGAACGCATACGTAGAGTGCATGTGTCGCGTTGGAATGCTTAACGAAGCCGTCAGGGTGGTCTGCCTGGAGATGAGCAAGCATCAAAAGGACGTCAGGCCGAATTCGGAGACCGTCCAGGTGCTCCTAACCTTTGCGACGAGGACGAACCAACAGGACGAGGTTGCTATGCGCTTGCGGCGATATCTTCCGGAGCTGTGGGAGAGCTTGCCCGCTGATCTTGCAGGATTTGTTGTCAAGCCGGAAGGGACTTGAAGAAGTTGGTATATACGAAAGTAAAGTAAACGTTTGTCAATGGCATCGAGTCGCTTGACCAAAGGAAGCGGCAATCATGATGAAAGTGTGCGTGGTTGAACACAATAGCAATTGGAAAAGTACGATGAGTCGCTGCAAGCGCTCTGGTTTACAACCCGACATCAAGCTCAAGTCCAAGCGTAACAATTTCGTCAGATCTACTCGCCACCTCTCAGCCGAGGTCCCTTGAACCCGATCCCCGCTCTATGCCACCCCTCGTCAAACACATAATTACGCTGTCGATAGCTGCCCTACCCCGTTGAACCCACTATGTAGTCTAAAGAGACGTCTAGGATGAGGTCTAAAGAATAAATAAATATATTCAGGAAGACGCCAGCTCTTCCACAGAGGGGCAGTCGCACTGGAAGAAACATTAATTAATTCGAAGAATTGACAGGATAGCATCGAAAACTCACGACGAGGTTGAGGTCTCCGAAAGCTTCCGCCACATAGATGAGTTGGGATGGCGAAAACATACAGATATCATGTACCCACCATCGTCAATACGGGAGACTGTCGGCCAGAATTTCTTCTCTCGTAACCAGGTCATGGGATAAGCAGCCTCCTCTCGGGAGTATGGACTACGACAGGCGGTAAGCATCGTCAACCACAAGTAAGGAATCAAATGCGCACCGATTCCATTCCTTATCAGACAAAATCACGGCGGAAAGCGGATGAGGCGCATTTTTAAGCAGGTTGTTATCCTTGGGTTGTTTGCCCGAAACGATGTCATCGACTTCCTTGCGGATTTGAATCATGGCGTCACAAAATCTGCGTAAAAGGAATGAGACATCGATACAATCCCCAGCTAGTACATGCACCGACCTGTCTATTTCCTGAAGAGTCTCGGACTCGGTAGGTTCGATGAGCATGCACGTCGAAATTGGCCACGAGCACGTGGGTGGGTGAAATCCGTAATCCTTTCGTCAACTCGTGATTCAGCTTCACAATTGCAGTCAATGAGCCATGCTCACTCACCTGGAGCCTTTTGGCAAAATCCGTCACCTTCAAACCAGCAGCCTTGTCAAACTCCGCAAGGTCAATCAATAGCTCATGTGCAACACGTCCATTTGCGTTCTTAAACCGAATGGTGTAATGTTCTGCGAGCCTTTGGGCCATGTAGTTCGCGTTGACGAGTGCAACATTGGTGGATTGAGAGAGACCACTGCCGCCCAGCATCTTGATGTACGCCCAAGAGATCAAAAGGATGGAGGAACTCCCAAAGGGCCCGGCGGAGATTGCACCTATCGCCTTGTTTCCACCGCTCGGGATGAGCGGGTGAGAAGGTAGGAATGGGGCCAGATGCTTAGCAACACAGATGGGTCTTGAAGGATGGATGAGAGGCTGAGTATCGGTTAAAATGCTTACTCACCCGACCCCAGGACCTCCGCCGCCATGGGGACTATAATCTAGTCAGACTCGACACTACCAAGGCGACGACATATACTTGCATCGCAAACGTCTTGTGCA
>JBBPMG010000348.1:0-26033 GCA_038090195.1 Boletellus deceptivus
AAACACCCACACTTCAATGATGGGTCAGTGAAAGCACTGCTACAGTGCAGTAATTTCCAATCTTGTTCTGGCAAACAAGGCAAAGCACTTGAAGAGGTCAGACCCACTGAATGCAATTCTGAAGATTCATGGATGCTTGTAATTGTGGCCTAAAATGGTTCTCAAGCTGCCTGGGTCAAGTCATGCCTGAAATGATGTTGGCTGACCTTGAGAGGGAAGGTTTTATTCAATTCAATTAGACTACAATTAGAGCTGGATCTTATCCCAGATACTCTTTCTATTTAGCTTCATCCTGGCACCAAACAAAGTGCCCTGTGTCATTGTCACATCCCGTGATGTTTGATGTTCCGCAAGACGCCAACCCTACCAACCAATGATCAGGTAACCAAAGTTGATTTTACACGTTCGTTTGGGTACATCTAACAGGCCCACATATCTGATTGAGATCCACTTCTACGCATTCGTTTTTCCAGCACCCGCGGTTAGTAAAGGGCTCGGCTCCCCGCCGTCAGAACCCGCCAACAGCGATAATCAAGCCGTCTCCCCAGGATGAACGACCAACTTCTTCGCACTAACGAGATTGTTCTTCAACCGTTCCAGCCCAGGAACGACGCCGTTGAGTCCGCCCGGTACAACCTCGATCCGGTTAGGCTGCCAGGTCGATAAAACGCGCGTGAGCGATTCGACGACCCACGTCAAGACTGGCGACAATCACGCACCACAATCTCACCAGCCTCGAGTAACACCGGCAGGTTCTGTGCCAGAGCACGGCCAAACTCTTTATTGACGGGCAAGGTCACACTACCCAACCCGCGCACCACTTTCCTTGTACTGCCGGGAACCTCCTTGATCGTGGGAGGAAGGACGAGAATGAGATGTCCCCCCTCAGCAAGTGTATCATATCCGAGTTGCTGTGTGGAGGCGATCGAGACCGCGTCATAGACGACCCGAAATGGTTCGGTCGTGATCTTCGCGATTTCAGAAGGGAATGCAGACTCGGGGATGTTCCGATCAACGACGTGGGTCACACCAAGAGACTTGAGGAGGCCAGCATTCCTCAATGATGCAGTGGCAATGATGGGCGAAAAGCCAGAGAGTCGGGCGAACTGGGTGACTGGTTGAAAGGAAGAAGACAGTCGACATGGACAACATGTGTTGATGAGCGAATGGACTGAGCGCACCATATTGTCCGACGGAACTCGAGCCTCCAAAGATCAGAATGGGCTGTCCTGCGTACCGGCCGCGACCACCATCCCAAGGCGCCTTCAAGCCAACACCGGCAGGGAAACGGGAGTAGAGGGGAACGGCTGCTGTACCCGTGCCAAGCGGGAGGGAAGCAGCTTGGTCAAAAGTGATGTTCAGTGGGAGCTATGGCCAACACAGATTCTGTTATTCACTCGGCCTGAATACCAAGAAAACGAACATGCATCACACCTTGGCAGTGATGTCGACGGGTACGACAGTATACTCTTGAAAAGTGCCATATCGATGATGTGACACGTCACCTTGATGAAACCTAGCGGGAAATGAGAAGTCAGACGCGTTGGTCTGGATACCTGGCACACCGTACACTGCATCGCCTTTCTTGAATTGTGTCACACCCTTTCCTACAGCCTCAACTTGCCCAGCACCGTCCTTCCCCAGGACGGCGGGATACCCGGCAGAGAGGCCATAGGTCTGAATCTTCCAATCTATAGGGTTCAGCCCCGCAGCGACTTCCTTGACAAGGATCTCCCCTGGTCCTGGAGCAGGTCGGGGTATGGTAGCTAGTTCGAGGGGACCAAACTTTTCCTTGAGAAAGAGGGCGCGGGAGGTCGACATGACTGAAGACGAGGGAAAAAGTAAAACAAACCGCCGGACGAGGGTTATAAAAGGGGGGAATGGGACGCGGGCTTTACTCTTGGGAAAGCCGTCAATCACCTCAGTTAGCGCCATCATTAGCTATCAACGTACCATCCTGGAATGAAGCCGTATCGCCAATGTCCGATAAGCTTTGATGCATGGAGTAAATTTGGACTCCAACAGTAGAACCAGAACAGCGCGGGGAGATGCGTTGAGTGTGTAACAGCATTAAACCCTCGCTCGTCCATGCCATTCACGTGCTGCCCATCTCACCGGCGCAACCGACGATCGGCACTTGGTGCGCCTGCTAGCATAGGCCACATTGCGTCCTCACTCCAAGTTGCACCCAACGTGCTCACGGACACGGACACCTTCCCTCTTCTCCCCTTCTCTTTCCCTCGGCATGTCGTGGTTCACTCTCAATCCCGGCGACCAACGAGATCAACCATCGAACGAGGCCGCGTACCCAACCGTTGAAGAAATCAAGGGTCCCCGGGTGACGCGCCGAGTGCTTACGAATCGCTTTACCCATCGAGGCCAAACTAATGGCGCGACCATGGCATAGTCGACCACCGAAACACAGACGCAGCCAGCAATGTCAGGGCCAAAGGAGAGACGGGGGGTATTGGAATTGAGGAGCCCAGACGAATCAGCCCAAGTCGGGGAATGGTATTGTTGCAGCGTGACAGGTGACCGGGGAAGATGCTTGAAGACACACTACAGGACTTTGACGAAGATGCACACTTCCAAACCCTCCACCACCACTCGATGGGCGCACAAATCGATGGTGCGTACCCCCGAGGGTTGAGATCCAGGAGCAGGGTACGTGTGCGAGCTTTGGTGGCAATGTTACGGTAGCTTATCCCGGCTGAAAAGTACGTGTTACCAACTCGAATCGAGTATGGTGTCAATGACCCTCTGAATAGGACCGAGGTGGAATACGCCGCAAGACGACTACGGACATATAGAACGCAGGACTGAAAGACTTACCGCACCAGGCGACCTGGAAATACAAAGTGGCCATATTATACACTCTCTAGAACTATGAGATAGACATGAAAACGAGCACGAACAACATGCCATGTCAGGTTGTGCTGGGTCAGCGTTTCCAGGTCCATTGGATGGCTGGAAACCGGGGCAACCCGTATACCAGTCCTTTTCTTCACAGGCATCGTTTATGACCCGGTCAATCCAGGCATCCATACCCTGTTCATTAAATCACCTGCCTGGCGTCGCCAAAAGTACTATGAGGTTCCACACCAAAATCCCTATCGCGTAAAATCTATTTTACGCATCCATTCAGATACATCTCGCAGGTTCACATACTGCTCGACTAGAATCTATTTCTATGCATGTTTGTCCAGCACTCGCTGCTAGTACAATGGTACCAGGCCCCCCGCCATTAAAGCCTGGGAGCCCTCGTCTCCCAAGGGTGGACGATCAATTTCTTCGCACTAACGAGGTTGTTCTTTAGCCGTTCCAGTCCCGGGACGATGCCATTTAATCCGCCCGGCACAACTTCGATCGAGTTAGGCTGCATAGACAATACGTGCATGAGCATTTCAGTCATCGTCATCCACGTCAAGACCGGATGTACCCATCGACAAGATGGACGTACCACGATGTCACCCGCTTCGACGAGCACCGGCAGGTTCTGCGCCAGGACTCGGCCAAACTCCCTGTTGATGGGAATGGCCACACCTCCCAGCCCGGCCACCACCTTTCTCGTGCTTCCCGGCACCTGCTTGATCGTGGAGGGATTGACGAGGATGATGTGTCCTCCCTCTGCGAGCACGTCGTACCCAAGTTTTTGCGTGGAGGGGATCGAGATCGCATCATGAATGACCGAGATAGGCTCGCTCGTGATCTTGGCGATCTCGGAGGGGAAGGCAACATCAGGGATATTCCGGTCAACGACGTGGGTCGCACCGAGCGATTTGAGGAGGCCAGCATTCCTCAGCGACGCGGTGGCTATGATGGGCGAAAAGCCAGAGAGTCTGGCGAACTGGATGACTGGTTGAAAGGGAGGAAACGGTCGACGTGTGTCGGTGCGCGAACGGACTGGGCGCACCATATTGTCCGACGGAACTCGAGCCTCCAAAGATCAGAATAGGCTGCCCTGCGTACCGGCCGCGACCACCATCCCAAGGCGCCCTCAGGCCAGCACCAGTGGGGAAACGGGAGTAGAGAGGAACGGCTGCCGTACCCGCACCAAGGGGAATCGAAGCCGCTATGTCAAAGGTAACGTTGGCGGGGAGCTACATCCAGCACAGATAGAATTCTATTATTCGCTCGGCTGGCACACAGAACAAGAACACCCACTGTACCTTCATAGCGAGATCGCCGTGCGCGATAGCATACTCCTGGAAAGTGCCATATCGACGGTTCGACAAGTCGCCTTGATGGAATCTAGAGGGAGATCAAACATCAGGAGCGAATGCCCAGCGAATCGGTATACATTCTATCGCCCTTCTTGAATTGCGTCACACCCTCGCCCACAGCCTCGACCTCCCCGGCGCCGTCCCTACCCAGGACGGTAGGGTAACTGAATGCGGGGCGGCCCTCGGCTTGGATTTTCCAGTCTATCGGGTTCAGCGCCACCGCGATCTCCCTGACGAGGATCTCCCCCGGTCCTGGAACGAGCCGAGGTGTGGTGACGAGTTCAAAGACGCCGCGATTTTCCGTGAGGACGAGGGCACGGGAAGTCGACATGGACGACGATGGCAACGAGCGTCAGTGGACGCCGTTATAAAGGCGAGAAGCACGCCCGCCCGTGTTTCAGGAAGCCCCACCAATCACCTCACGCAACGTCACGATTCCCGAAGCGCAGATGCGACAAGACGTTCGCTGGCCCTTTTTGACGCGCCCGTCCGGTTGAGCGAGCCCAGCTTTGGGCAGCCACGGGGTCGATGGAGGGCAGGCGCACAAGACCTCAAGGCACGATGGGCGACTGGGCGGACGGCCGTCAGCGGGCATCGAGGCGTCGCGCAGTCATACCTCACATAGTATGGTGTTTGTTGGCACGAAGCCCGCACATTCATTTCCGCCCGGACCGCTGCGCAATTGTACGGCAATCCCCGGGCCCATTCTCGCAAGGACGGCACTGAAAGGAGAGACACGAACAAGTAGACACGCAGGGCTCCGCCCTACAGGGCCCACACGATATCGTCAGGTAAGAACGCTGTCGAATACCACGTTTCTGTGGATACGCACCTGACGGGAACGCATTGACAATAAGACCAGGCATCGTGCACACGGCCCCCGAGAACTTGTCACCTCAGCACCATAGCTCGCCGTCGGTTCCGATCTACGCTGGACAAGAAGACGTGCGATTACTGGCATCTGGTGGTGGAAATCCGCGACCACAAGTTGCGGCTGGCGCGAAGTTGCACTCGCGCCGTCCTCAGTAGTACAGAAGTGCCGAATGTGCTGACGTGGTAGTCCGGCAGACACAATCTGACAGAAATTTCTGCTCGTATGCAGAGCATTGTGGTTCAAAAAATCTCGTATATGCACGCCTGGATGCCCGTGATCAACGCAGCAAGCTGCCTTTCTAAGAACCGTGGAGGCTCAGTGCGATTCGGCGAGGTCAGTTACAGTACACCGACGCAAAAACATACAGATACAGAAAGAGAATGAGACATAACTACCATCCAGCCATCTCTGAAAACAAGATATGAATACAAGCATGACCCGCACGCGAGTCTGAACGACTCCATGTATATCACCTTCGCCAATGCGTAGCGATTGCGGTACGACAAAAAAAGAATAATCTATGCATGAGTCCCAACACTTGAAAGTAGAAGCATAATCAGCTCGTCCCACCCTTCTTTCCGTCCAACGCCGCGTGCAATATTGAGATCGCGTTCTGCATGCTACGTTGCCTCGTCGACGGACTCGACCTTAAACTGGCCCTCCGATCCGCTGGTGGAGGGGGTGTGGGGGGAGAACTGATGCTCGACCCACTTGGCGAGGATGTGCGCTCGAGAGATGGCGTCTCCGGCCGTCCGTCGTCCGAAGGTGTCATCGATCTCGAGGACAGCCCCATAGGTAGGAAGGCGGGAAGGGATGTAGACGTTGCCGTTGGTGACTGGACCTGTGTCTTGGATTGACAGAGCAAGGTGGCAGATTTCTCTAGTGGGGGCGGTAACCGCTCGTTCTCGATATCCGACCTCCGTCTATCACGAGTAAGTAGGGCGATCCGTTGGTAAGGAAGAAAAAGGCGAGAGACGCACGCATCCTCGAAGCTCGAGATGGCCTTCTTGATACCTTCCGCACCAAGGGCCAGAGTCCCGTAAGGGAGCTTGCCGGTGGACGATATACTCTTGAGTTCCGAGACGTTCTCGGATTCCTCCCTGCATGCACTCATTAACATGCGAGTCATACGTGCCAAGACCAACCCACCGAAGCAATGCAAACACGCGTGCCATCCGTCCGACGGCAAGAATCTTATTCTTGATAACTCGCATCCGTTCCCTGCTATCGTCGTGATGTGGCTCAGGTACGTGCTCGTCCTCGAGCTCCTCCTTGGAGCACGTATTGAGGACCGCCACCAGCATGTCGGTGACTGGCGTAGACAGTACGTCAGTGCAAATTCAATCATGAATCGAAAAACCGTACTCTTTTCGCCGACGAATGGTAGGCTCCACTCGAAAACATCTTTGAAGTTTGGGAGCCAGTATGGATGTGATGTACAGTTGAATTGGGTGATGTTCATCGTATTGTTCTCGTATTTGAGTACAGCGGCCTTGTTATTGTACACGTCAAGATAGTTGGGGGCAGAGAATATGGTGATGAGAGTGGGGAAACCAGTACCCTGCGCCTTCCGATACATACGAAACCTGAAGGAGATCGGCATTTCAATCACAGCGCCATATGGCCAAAGCAGCGCATACCCGGAATCTTGGGCCTCGTGGGCGCGAATGATCGACAATAAATTGTTCCTCTCTAGGAATCTGCACGTGGCCAAGTAACTTGGCAATCACAGATATGCGGTCAATTACTGTTTGAGCGTCTCCAGAATGGCGAGACACGCTCACGTAAAGAAAAAAGAGCAACCCCTGACATGATTGTGCACAAAATTGTCCTTTCCCTTTTCTGACCCAAAATCCTCTGTCGGATCTGACCAGAGGATGTCGCACATCAGGCCATGTGTTGGGGGCTCATGGAACCGGTCCAACTGTCAAGGGATGAGTTGATGAGCCAGGGACACAGCGACGAGCCAACCAGCTGAAGATCTTGAATGGTGTGGAGTTCGGGAGACAGTCCGCCATGTATGCACAGGAACTGTTTGTTCATTATAGCAGCGAGTGGAAGGGCACAAAAGGAGTCCATGCATGCACCGTACAAGCGTTCGGAATACTTGTGCTGACCTAGGAGCCTCTGAAGATGAGACAACGGACAAGAAAACTGGGAAAGTATCCTACACTCGATCTTGAATGTAAAGTACTCTGTCAAACGCCGACACTCGTGATTACCTCGGAGAAGATACAAGCTGGTGGGAAAGCAAATCTTTAGCGCCCAAAGATAGAGAACGCACTTTGAAAGGCAGGTCAGGCGATCGCTCGGTAAGATAAGAAAGGCAGTACTTCGACACTAAAGTATCCTCGATCGACATAATCCCCCAGAAATAGGTATCGAGTCGTCTTTGGGTTTCCGCCTTTCTCGAAGAGTTTCATGAGGTCATACTGGATATGGAATCAGCGCGTCTCACGTGTGGTACAGGATCAATTGACACACATATTGACCATGGATGTCGCCGCAAACTAGCAGAAAGAGACGATCGGGTCAGAACGAGGGACTGGTGTGCGTCCCCAAAGTCCGCGTGAGACCTCACCTGTCACAGGGGCATCGATGTCCAAAACATTGGGCTCACTTTGAAGTAGAGCGGTAGCCTTTTCAACTATCCAGAGGGCGTGTTCTTCCCGAATCCTGCCTTCATGGAAGAAGTGGTCCTTGAGGAAATCGAGGTTGGGCTTGGTCGGATCGTGCGGGGAGAAGAACTGAGCGTCGGTCGGGATGCCCACGGCAGGCTGTACGACCTAGTAAATGGCGCGCGATTGAGCACTCGTCTGCATCGTGTAAAACAGAGGACGCACGTCCTTGACAATTCGCTCCCGCGTGCTGATGATCGCGCCGTTGTCGAGGCGCTGTATCGATAGATCGATGGTGGGTCTGTTCGCGGGGTTTCTGTGCTCGATCTCCTGAATGGCCTTGTCAAAATGTGTTTGGGCAGTGGTCATGGTGATGAAAGAAAGAGGGGGCACAGGAAAGGGACGCAGGATGGAGTGTGCTGGGGGCTGTGTCCACAACGCCACACAGCTCATTCCAAGGGCACTCGCCCATAATTAGACTCAGCTGGCCTGCTCGCTGTGCAACACCGGATCGCTGGCTGGCCGTTCAGAGCCCACGTTCTGGGCATTCGATTGGCCTTGGCCCTGGCGTCGCTTGGGAGTTCGTGCCGCACAGGAAGCGCCGACTGAGCCGACCGCCCACAACCGTGGGAAAGGTGGTCTCAGGACGCGCGACGATGAGCCGCTCGGGTGCTACTCAGGCCAAGGACAGGCTGTACGCACAGCTGGCGTCCAGCCTCAAGAACATGACCCGCGCCGTTGGCCAGACCGCAGATCTGATGGAGCAGCTGCAGAACGACTTGGACGCGATGAGAGTTCTCGCTGGCACCCATGCCGCACAGTGGGTGGCGTGCTGCCATGCTGCCATGTCTTACCAGGTCGTCTTGTCTAGGTTCATGACCGTCGCCGCAGAACTGGCCCCGGAGTCAGGGGAGGAGGATGGCCCGCCTGAAGGAGCGCAGTCTGGAAAATAACTACTCTCGCTCTGCAGTGTCTCCTATCAGCATTGACAAAGCTACGGGCTTGCCAGCGTGTGGAGTCCCAATACTGCCCTGAGAACCTGCGGAGTCCGCAGGCGCACGTACTGTACTGCTTGGTCGATGCCCATCAGCGTCTCAACGCTCATAACGTGGCCCCATCAACGGCCGCCACATCGGCAGAGGGTCCTAAAGCGTATAGACACGAGGCATCTTTCTCACGTCACAATATCGATTACGGAGTACGTAGAACGTTCACCAAACCACATAGGTTTCACGACAGACGATACTATCCGACACTCGGTCTTAGTCCTCCTTTGGGAGGTATCGGATGCCTCTGCGGGGGCAAGTTGACCGCTTGGGCGAGCCTGCGAAAACATCAGCATGCGTGGCTGACGGTGGGAATGAACCATGCTCACTGATAGGAATAAACTGTCCACCGTTAACGGATCCCTTCAAGTTGTAGTACCAGCTGATCGCATCCAGCCTACCGCGCGAGCAACCGACGGCCGGCGTGTACTGCAGCAAGATGAGACGATGAATGGTTTAAGATGAGATGAGGGGATCTGAAACGTACCCCTCCTGAGCCTTGCTCCAGGGCGGAGAGAATATCGGACAGTGTGTACGTTTCATCCCTAGAGGGCGTAATCCCAGCGTTCGCAAGCCACGTGTACGTAGGCAGGGTCTGGAACAATTGAACGATGGTCTGGAAATACCCCACAGCCTTTGGAATACAAAGATCACTGAATTAAGCAGATGAAATTCGCCACTGAGTACACTCACTTCGGATCCCTCGATGCTTCCTTGGGGAAGACAAGATGGCTCGATTGTGCTATGCGAAGCTCAGGAGACACCTGCAGAAACGAGGGACGGGGAAAGCGTACCTGAAGCATGTACCGTGTGTCGCCCATTCATGCTTTGGACTGCGATGAGCACGATCTCCATTAGGCACATTGGTCAAACGTACGTTCCAAAGGTGTTCGTTGGTACCATCTGCGTTCAACCAGTACTGCTCCATATAATTCAGCGTCGAACCAGCTCCCTGATCGGTGAGAAGCTGGGACGGCGAGTTAGTCGTGACCACTAGACACACTCTGCTATAATTCAGCCCACCTCCCGGATGTCGTAGTGAGCGCGAGAAGGATCGCAGTTCTCGATGTATGTGCCGTCGCAGCTGTGGTCGGAGGCGTGAGCGAAAATGGGTCGCATGGATAGGTCAGTCAACACACTTGTCGGGCCATAAACCTACAAGGCGCATGAGAACGACAAGTGTTTGCGAAACAGTCACGGACCGTGAATCGTCCAGCTGTCAGAAGGACTTCCGCGAACGTTTGTGTCCCAGAACTACCGGGAGAACGAGTCAGACTCGTTGGAACGATGCCTTGTCGGGAAATAGGTACCTGTGTCTGCAGCAAGAGGCCCTAGAACAAGCCAGTTAAAACCAGAAATCAGATGTTTCAAAAGACAGCATACCCCTGGATACTCAGTGCAACATGTGTCAGACACGGACGTTGTCTGGCAAGAGACCGGGCTAGAGGCAGGACAACCAGAAGGGTCTGCCGTGAACGGTCCAAGTAGCTGAGCGATGAGGGCCAGAGATGGGAACATTTTCGCTGCGGTTTCAAGCCTTCGCTCCTGAATATATATATGCAGACCGACCAAGGCCTAGACTTGACTGATTGGAGGACATGTTTACTGCACGCGACAGTCAGGGTCAGCGAGGGAGATGTCACGAACAACTATGGCCATAGAAAGCAACTCGGGTCCGTGGCGCAGGAGAGAAGCAAATCATGAGGCCTGTATCGCGGCCATGATACAACGAATCGCGTCTCCTTCAAGCTGGGCCGTTCTCATGCGGAGACTGTCGGCGTTCTCACAGCAAAATTAGCATCTGCTGCGACGGTATCGATGGACTCGCCGTGACGGAGAGTCACAGATCGAAGACAGGCTCTGCACCCTGAATGCTCATGAATCGCTTAGTCTCGAGCAAAGGGGCGATGGGGACCAACCGCGTCCGACACGTTCCCACACCTGGTCGCACGTTCGTGGTGATTGCACCGTGCCAGCACTCGTAAGGAAGCTGCCAACGTTCCCATATACAATTTCGAAGACGGTGGAGATCTGGTCTTCCATCGTAATAGCGCTCACACAGGCCAGAATGGCGACCTCCTCTAGTTCCGGTGTATCGGCGAACCGAGTCCCGTGGTCGCTGCGCCGTAACGAGGCCTGCGGGGGTCGCACAAGGTCTCCATCGCCGTGGCTGGCGTGAGCGTTTGATGCGTGTATGTGTGATCCTGAACCACCGCGACAAAAGGGGGCATGTGTGTCGTAACAGCCGTACATAATGTTACAACAGCCCACTGATCTTCAAGGCGGCATCAGAAGAATTAGACTACTCAGTTCCGTCATCGTCACGCAGTTCACGGGAGGCCGGACAATAAGCACAGTATAATGGCTCATTGGTCAGGCAAGCATTCATGGGGTAAGACTGCGCATCCGTGAGAAGGACGGACTCACGGATCCAAGGAAACATGACTCAGACCTCGCTCACCCCAGCGACCCCGAGCCTGGACCTAGAGCGAATCGACCCATCAAAAGTTCACATCAAGTTTTCTAAGAATGGTGAGTGGCATTAACGGTGGGTTCGGAGGAGAGGGGATCAGTGGTCCTGAGGTCAATCAGCAAGGTCGTAACAGGAGGTTCGTTGCTTGGATAGGTAAAAACAGCCACTACGGCGAAAATACTGTGCAGACACCGGGTCGAAACATTCGGTATGTGCCCCTTATTCTACTCCTCTCGACGTTGCGGATTCCCGAGCCGTTCACTTCCAACGAACCAGCTGGAGTGAATACCCTACTTGTCTCTGGTCTTAGTTGTGAGTCACCAGCCACGGTCCAGGTTCCATGAGCACAGGTACTCCCTCCACCCGATCACCCTCATCCGTAACTTCTTCCTCCCAGCTGTTTTAAACGACTGGCCCCCCTCTACTGGCCGCCCCCTCGTCTGCTAAACCTCGAAAAACACCCATCCTGACGGAATGCGCTATGTCGAGAGTCTTCTCGGTCCTAGGCGACGATCCTGTAGCGTACATATCATCTTCCCCCCGTTCGCGACATTGCATCGAAGCGGTTATCCTCGGGGACGAACCCTGACCACATTGCCAAGCGACCAGACGTCCTCTGTCGATGCCGGGGAGGTGGCCCCATCCACGGCGTCTTCACGTTTCCAACATCGTTACCAGGCCCATCGAGCTCCCACCGGCGCCCGCCATACTAAGTACAGCCCTCGGAACAGGTATGCACGTGGCATGGCCCATGGAGGTCAGCAAGGGGGTCCCGTACTGCCAAGTTCTAACGCCACACTACTCACGGGTGAGACATATCCCTTGTCAGAAATCTCGGAAACGTCTCGATCGTCAACGTTGCCTTCTAGCGAAAATCCCCTCTTTTATGATACGCATCGTCCCGTCGGTTTCACACGAGGGGCTCTCAGAACCCCCTGATTGGTAAGTGCCGAGCGCGTGAAGAATGGAGGTACGACTCATCAACTTTGCTGGTCTTCCGCACGTCGCTAGCATCCGCTTGGGGACATGCAAGGTGATTATAGGCAATACGAAGAACTCGGCGTCGTTATATGTTGGGAGTTCCAGGACGCACCCACGCCCCGAATTGTGACCCAGCGACCGCATGCCCCACTAGACAGCGTCTCATGTCGAGTGAGAGTTTTCGGGGATCGTAGATTCTAGCGGGCCTCGCTAGTTGATTCCTCCACTCCGGCAATTTAATAGATGTCCTGGACTTTCGATTATAGCACGACGATCATTCAGGATCAACACGACAAGAATCACGGATATAGAAAAATACAAGTAGGACCCTACTCGTCCCCAAGACCCAGAAGTGACACCAAACCATGCTTGAACACATTTTCAGTGGTAAAGCCTCGCAGCGGCACTCGCCCGAGGTTGGGCCCTCAACGATTCGATCAGTGCCAGCTGTAAACGATGTCGGTACCCAGTGCATCATCCGTAAAAAGGGCACCACTTACCGTCTGCACCGACTCTGGATCTCCGAACAGCCACGGTATCTGCCCCAAAAAGGTCACCGCAGCCAGCTCGAACCTCGAATCGTCCACCACCACCGTGCCATCCTTGAGGTTCATGTCCACCCTCTCCCCCAGTCTCCGCCCCGACGTGCACAGCGGCAAGCTCGTCGTGAATGCGGCCATGCACGTAAACGAAAACGAGCGCGACTGGAATTTGCAGTCTCCCCCAGCACACGTCATCTTCGTCGTCCGCCCGACAAACGCGAGCACCTGCCCCAACTCCGCGAGGGTCAGCCGGAGCTCTGGCGCCCCATCGCCAAACATCAGGGTGCGCTCGACCTCGAGATGGCGTGCGAGCGCGCTAGACGGGCCCTCCGAGACGGTGCAGACTCGGTCGTGGACCTCGGGATGGAAGAGCGTACCCCCGCCGTCGAATATTTGTGAGATGGGGGTCACAGAATGGTACGCCCCGCCAGTGGCGAGGACACGTTCGATCAGAAAGACGTCTCCCGACGAGCTAGGTCCATTCGGGTCGGGGACCAGGGATACACGGAGGAGCGTGTGCAGGTGGGTTTCGCCGACGAGGGCACCCCAGGCGTCTTCACCTGATGCGCTCGCGGTGCACATTTCGATACTTCTGACCAATTGAGTGGGCTTTGTGGGCAGTTGACGAGACCATGAATCGATAGACATGTTGGTGGCGACGACGGGGGTCGACTTGTGGTGATGAGAGAATGAAGACTCGAAGAATCTCATGGTGGGCGGCTGGTAAAGGGAGAGGGCAGATCAGGATGGCATTTATGGACTGTCGAGTCGGCCCCTATGGACGCTCGAGCAATATATTCAGTGCACGTGACGATGAATGGGAAGATCCTTTGAATTCGGGATGAACACCGGACTCGGGGCGCTCGCATGACCCGTCCAATACCTCCTATCAGAGGTCCGTGAGGGGTGGATACTCTAGAAAAGGAGGTTGAATTTGCAGGCGCTCAATATAATGCTTTGACTTACCCCAGACCTGTCGGAATGCGACTCCGGACCACAATGGCAATTTTGTGATCGGGGCGCTCTGGCCAGAGGTGAATGGCCCATGGAATAATGACATGGCTATCTGGCACATTTTAAAGACGACTGAGTCCCATTGAAGCACTTGGTCGATTGGTTCTGCGACAATGGATTTAATAGCATTTGTGACCCACAGGCGGTATATTTGGCGATTTGCGGGAGTTCAATGACCAAACGCTGGAGCTATAGATGACACCGTGTGGTCGAGGTAACGCATCCATCAGCAGAACGCTGGGGAGCTGAGGGGGCAAAAATAACAAAGCGGGAGCTGCGGGAGGCCAGTGTAAGACGATGAGACCAATGATGTCTTCCCAATATTCTTTGGCCTCGCTCCACTGTGTCTCCTTGATCCAGTCTTCCATGGCACGGGTTTTCGAATCCCGGGCACAGTCAGCGGGAGAACGTTGCTGGGCATCACGATGCCGGTTCCGTAGTCAATCAGATGTGCGCGCCCGAACTTGCCAACATGCCCATGCCAACAGCAACGTCTACGCGGAAGGCATCGCCTTTTTGAGATTGGCAACTCATGGGAAGAGTTGGAATGGCATCGCTCGGGGCCGCGATGTGTTGTTGGGGGTTCGGTGACGCGAACCTGAGCGAATTGACTGAAACTTGGGGCAGTGGCGAGGCGGCTTGACTTGCGCCTGCGGCAGCAGGTTGAGTTAGAGTGGGCTTATTCTCACGCCCCATCTCGAAGCCCACATTACTGGTCGCCTGCACCACCAGTCGTTGCAGCGTTGCCAAAGTCATTCTTCGCAGGCTCCAGTTCGTCGCCAATTCTTTTTATCCCTTCAATTCTCGCGTTTTGTACATCCAGCTTCGATCGCTCTTGAGACCGAATCTCTTTTAGAATACAGGTCGTCTACCGTTCCGAGCGAGAGCGAGAAGCATCATCCGAACATCGGTTTTCTGTCCCGAAAAGGCTTACAACAACCGGCCTTTCTACTGCATGTACAGTAAGGGGAAGCAGTAGTTCCCAGCTGGCTCCGACCGGTCGGTACGTTTTTCCCACTTTCCTGATCGTCACCATGGCTCGCTTTGTATGTAACCGAACATGCTGTCGCGAGGCGTACACAACGCTGACATCGCCCGGTCGCCGCCTCACGAACGACGATCGCACCTGTCATGTAGAGTTTCATCGCTCTGACAGCAAAAATACACACGACATGTTCTCACAGAAAGTCGATTTTAGACACCGAGAATAAAACCCATCCTAAACTGTCAAAATGCCCAGGCTATTCATATGTGCTGCCCAAGTCTCCCTCAGCGGACTCTTTTTTTGGGGGGGAGTTCCTTGTTTATTGTCCTACATTTACGTGCGTGGGCCTAATTATGTGTCTAGTGCTGTGCGTCCGTTCCTCCGGTCTTGTCAGCAAAGGGGAGGGGCCCTATGGGCGGTAGGTATGTGTGGGGAGCATGCATGTGCGTGTGGGGTCCGTCATCCGACTCGTTGAGACTGGATGGAAGGAGGCCGTGCCACTGGGTGGGTTGATGGGGTCGCGCCAGGTGGAGGCAGTTGCATGGTGCTGTCTTGGGTGATCCTAAGTATGTAGTCTTACTACAAACTGTCGATTACTGGCCTGCGACTGAGAAAAGAATGGAAAATGACACTCTGAGGATAGGACGAGTCTGTTCTGACAAAAGATCCACCGTAATCTCCCGCTGTACCTACAGCATAAAATTGCTCGTGTGCCATTCTCGGCTGCCATCGTATTGCAATCGCGCAGTTCATAACAAGGGACAACTACCGGGGTACATTTCACTAAATAGTACACAGTTTTGGGAACGAAAACTCCCATCGTTCTTACGACGTCGACGTGTACGCCTGGTTACAGTTGGCATACGAGATGAGAGAGGAACCACTCCGGAGATAGCAAATCCTCGCCGCGATACACTCGCCAGTGCAGTTCCCGCCCATCACGGAACTCTTGGATTGGTAGGTGTTGAACAACTAAGTGACACAAGATCCGGATGCAGGGAAGAGGGGGTCGTGTGCACGGACATCGAGGTCAGCTCGGGTGCTATCCAACCAGGGCCCTCACATACCTCTACCAACGACGGATCGTTCTCCATCTCTGTAGCGGACAGTCGTTAGCGTCCCATTCACGACGCATCGTCAGAAAAAAAGGCTCGATCCTCACGTTCTGTGACAAGATGCCACCACGTTGCATTCAGAGGATCGTTGGCACCCCAGGTGATATTTCCCCCATAGGCCTCGCGCGTGCTATACTCGAGCACGTACGTGGGACCGACCTCGGTCTGGTCGTCCAGCGCCGGGAACTCGTCGACGTGGCTGATCCAGCTGCATCGCGACGAGGTGAGTGCACAGATCTATCTGCTCTTGCGGACGCAAGGCGCTCAAGGGGCGCGGAGCACGTACGTGTAAGCATCCAAGACTTCGAACGTCTAGGGGCACGGTTCTTGAGCACGACATCTCACCAGGCATCGAACACGGAAGGGGCACCTACCGCAGAATCGACTTCATACAGTCGGAATCCCGAATTGAGGTTCCTCAGCGGCGTCAGGGACGGCCCCATCTGATTGTTTCGTCATCGCTCACATCGTTCCCGCTGTGAATCAGTGTGGTCTTCTCACCCATGACACTGCCTGCGCAGTTTCGGCGCTGGTATTGGTAGCATTGTTGGCGTAAAAGATCTTGTCGGGCAACGCATCTTCGAGGTGAACACCGGAGCTAGTTCGACGAGAAGTCACGTACAGAAAGCTCGTCTTCGTGGGTATGCCCATAAAAGATGTCTATTGTCCAAAGAGTCAGCTCTCGCGATCCTTTCTGCGTTTGTCGACCCGAGCTCACTTGCGATGACATGCGGGGAGTAGCGATCCACGCTCATCGCAGTCGTCTCAGCAGGTTCGCGACCATGGCGCGAAGGACTCACATCTGGTAGACTAAGACGATAATCAGCCTTGTAGGGCGTCAAGACGGGGCAAGGGGAAGAACTCACATAGGTTCGCAGGGTTAAACTGGGCTTCGGAGGCTGTCCACCCACTCAAGACATGGCCGATGATCCAAACTAGAGGATCGTCATCAACGAGGGGCGCGGGCGATGGTACAGAGTGCTCACCTCGATCGCCCGCATCCTCGGCGTCTTGTAGTTCATCCGTGAGGAAACGGAGGACTCCAAACGGATCAGGGTCAGTAGCGTTGATGTAGCTAAAGTAGTTCTGTCTGCAGACACGATCCAACGGTCACAAGATCGCCTCGGTGACAGCAGATGACGAGACACACGTGTACCCTGGTCGTGGTTGATATGCAGATGCATCCAAGAGGTGAAGTAAGCGGTACGTACACATGTCAGTATCAAGCGAGATGATGCGCAACCCGTCGGGACGCCTGACGGAATATGCAGCGTAGTGAGTGCGCGCATATTCGACAGATGCTTCTGGAAGCCAGCCTTCGTTATACCACATTGCAGAAATGTGTTCGTACAGCCTAGGTCGCATCAGCGATAGCCAAACGTGACGGATGCAAGGATTTTCATACCAATTGAACTGGCTTCCGAGAACCTCACCAAGGGAATACGGAATCATTTGGGATTGTACCTGCGAAATACAGGTTTCAAATCTGGAAGCGGAAGATGGGAGAAACCTCAGTCACATAGGTGTCATGGTTGCCGAGCGTGGCATACACCGGAACAGGACCAAGGTATTTCTTGAGTAAGTTATATGTCGTGACCTCGTTCATTCGTGAACAATCAATCGACGCAAACCATGATCAGCCTCACCTCACAATACTCGACATACGCCCTGTAGTTGCATGATTAAGAGTGGACAGGTAAATAGATGACGGGACCTGACCTAGAGTATTGGTTATCGGAATCGTGCGCTGTCAGGTCCCCTGTAAACAAGGAAAAATTGAATCCGGTGTCCAAAGTCTGAGTCACTTCGGGGATCGCTTCCATGGCAGCAAGTAAAAGTGCCAAAGGTGGGTCACTATTATCGGCATTCATCGCCGGCCAGTAGTGAGCATGGCGAAGCATACCAGTGGTAGGCACCGTAGCGTGACGCAGGGAGGAGGACTTGATCTGGGGACTCCGCGTTGAACGCATTTTCGCGGCAGCAGAAGTTTTGGCTACAATTGGCCTCGTATCCGGTGGCATAACCTAACAGATCCAATTTGGTCAAAAAGAACAGGGAAGAACTATGCAAGACACACGAGGATCAATATGAGTGTCAGACACGTGAAAGACTTTCAAGCGTTCCCCACTGGATTGTTTTGGAGGAGGTAAAGGGTTAGGTTTCGGCTTCACAAACCAGCCTGTCAAGTTGAGCGGTACTGCTGGCGGCATAGAGCACAGTCTGAGCTGCCTCGCGCACAGAAGCTGTACAGTCTAAGCGACCGTGCATGGAAACACACGGGTGAATGGACCTACCTGGCCATCATATCCACCCATGTCTCCAAGGGCGGCGACCTGCGCAAGGACGGAACCGAGGGCGAGCCGGCTGAATTCATCATAGCATGATATCCCTGGTCCGTATGGTGAGTAGTCGAAGTGCTCGCAGACCGCCTCAGCGAGGAGAGGTCCCTGTTCTGGTGCTGCCAATACGAGTATCTTGGCTATAGCCAGCGACGCTTGGCATTGTGCACAAGTATTGCCAGCAAGCGCCGGGTTGTGGGCAATAGAGAGGATCTGGGAAAATGCTTGTTGGAGAAGTTGGGATGGCTGTTGCTGGGATGGGAGTGGGTGGGAATCGACAGTGTCATTCTATTCCATGTAGCAGTCAACACGCTTCCAGCATGACCAGACGTGGAACAAGGTCGGTGTACCTTTGGGAAATTGGCGGGATCTGTCAGATTAGCTGGAAAAATCGTGCCCTGAGGAGGTCAGATCGGAATGAAAGGATGACAGCGGCAGCCCAGAAATGCACCGTAACTGGATCCGAAATCACTGGCTGGGGCTGCGCTGACGTGGCAGTTGGGTTGTTCCAGTATGACGCATATACCGAAGTTGGGAATTCACCGGGAGCAGTATATGCAGAGAGTACTATATCGTCGGCAGTTGTCGTACTCGCCAACAGGAGAAGGGAAATGGATAGCACAAAGCCCAGCATGGTTGGTGCTGATCTGAGGCTGCAGCGCGCAGGAAATGCCAAGGTGCCCCCTTATATCCGACCATACATGGATAATCTGATAGGCCAAGAGAAGGGAGAAGAAGAACGCCTTGAGTGGGACCATGTGGTCGGAAGTTGGTCAGGCGAAGCCTGACATATTGAAATCTGCGCCGAACACAGTCGTCTATGCGCTTGCGAACGGGCGCTCGCTTTCGGGGGGGATGCCATCCAGTCCACAAAGAGATGTTGTGTAGGACAGCGTTTTCCCAGATGGCGCAGTTTAGTCGACTACAGTGTGCCAAAAGGAGCTGTTTGTCATCATCCTGTCCCACAATAAAAAGTCCATGTGATATGGTACGATGATACTCAGTTGATAAGATAAGAGCGTTTGAGTTTCCTCGCCCGCAATCAACGGGGTCACCCGTTGCTAGGTGAGGGACAGGAACCATCAGACGAACAGACGAAAAAATGTTTCTGCTGACCGCGGCGGCCTGAGCAAAGTTCCACGGCATCGGCGAGCTTCAACCAGGCTGACCGGCTCGGCAAGCCTAGCCCTGTCCTGCAGGCAGTCGCATTGAATTGAACGTCGGTATTTGCTTCCCATCGGCTAAAATTCGATTGATGCACTGGTTGGAGCAATCGCACTGACTGGCATCCCTGGGCCTGCTGGTTCGGTCAGCGTGTAGGCGTCTGCTGTGTCCATCGGACCGGGTTCCTCGGGTAGGCTGCTCCACCCGCCATCGCGGATAGGATGCGGTACCGTGTGAGTGGCGGATGTGCTGCCCTGCGAGGATGACCTGCGTCGATAAGCATGGACGCGTGTCGGACTGCAAATTTTTCCTCGTTTGAAACAACCGGCGCCGTTTCCGACGCGTCGTTTCCGTTCACCCCATTTTTCACGTATAAAAGCCCTCCTGTCGCGACCCACTTTTCCCAGAACCACTGCCCTCTCGCCCCCGTCTTCCTACATCGCCGACGAGGCCCTTCTTCGTCTTCAAAGAGTGTCCTACCCTCTTTGAATGTACTCGAATCAGCTCGGTAGCACCCACAATCCCCACCGAGGCTCCAGACACACCTGCGCGGGTTTCCTTGAAACCAATTAAGATCGCCCATCCCTCCCTAGCCCGCCATGGCCCCCCAGTCCTACGCTCCCCCCTCTCGATTCAACACCCCCGACTCTGAGCTCGAATCCATCGTTCCAATCCATCCCACCGCTGTTCGCCGCCCAGAGTACATCAAGATTATCTCAGACAATACCATCTACTCCGAAGAGCACATTACCGCAAAGTATCTCTACCGAGGTGCCGACGTCCTTGTTTCGGACGGCCAGTTCAATGTCACTCCCACCGTCAAGTCATTCGAGTTTCAGACTTCCCGCAAGGTCGGAAAGACTGGGTACGTGCACCACATCTTTCTGCGCGCGGCACCCACTTATGAGCTCTCACAGGCTCATGCTGATCGGGATGGGCGGTAACAATGGGACTACCCTTTGCGCTACTATCCTTGCGAACAAGCACCGCATCTCCTGGCACACAAAGGAGGGTGTTCAGCAGCCTAATTACATTGGCTCCGTCCTTCGTGCCTCTACTGTTCGCATCGGTTCTGATCCCGCGACTGGCAAGGAAATTTACGTTCCCCTCTGCGACGTACTCCCCACGGTCCACCCCAATGACCTTGTCCTTGGGGGATGGGACATCTCCGGCGTGCCTGTGGACAAGGCCATGGAACGTGCCCGCGTGCTCGACTATGATCTCCAACGCCAAGTAAAGCCTCATATGGCTCTCCTCGGGTCTCCTCTTCCTTCGATCTATTACCCTGACTTCATCGCCGCCAACCAAGAAGCCCGTGCGGACAACGTTATCCCTGGTGCTGACAAACAAGCTCATCTCGAGCACATACGCGCCGACATCCGCCGCTTTAAAGCTCAGAACCAGCTTGACCGCGTCGTCGTGTTCTGGACTGCCAATACCGAGCGATACAGTGACATCATCCCTGGTGTGAATGACACTGCCGATCATCTTCTCGCTTCTATTCGCTCCTCGCACTCTGAGGTGTCTCCTTCGACCCTCTTTGCGGTCGCCGCTATTCTTGAAGGCGAGCCTTTCGTGAACGGTGCGCCCCAGAATACGTTTGTGCCTGGTGTCATTGAGCTTGCCGAACGCGAGAAGTCGTTTATCGGTGGCGATGACCTCAAGTCCGGCCAGACCAAGCTCAAGTCCGTCCTCGCCGAGTTTCTTGTGAACGCGGGCATCAAGCCGTTGTCCATTGCCTCTTACAACCATCTCGGTAATAATGACGGTCACAACCTGAGTGCGGAGCCTCAATTCAAAAGCAAGGAGATTAGTAAGAGTAGTGTCGTTGATGACATGGTCGACGCCAATCGCCTGCTCTACAAGCCCCCCACTCCTGGCGCCAAGGGCAAGGCGGCCAAGGGTGAGCACCCTGATCACATCGTCGTGATCAAGTATGTCCCCGCGGTGGGAGACTCCAAGAGGGCTATAGACGAGTACTACTCTGAGATCTTTTGTGGCGGTAGGCAGACTATCAACATCTTCAACGAGTGCGAGGTACGTTCTCTTGTTGGACCTCGTGTTTCTTTCTTATCTTTTTCGGTGTGCAGGATTCTCTCTTGGCAACCCCGCTCATCTTGGACTTGACCATCCTCACGGAGCTGCTCACTCGTATTCAGTACCGAGATGTCACTGCCGGGCAGGCTGACTTTGCGCCGCTGTACCCAGTGCTGTCGCTCTTGTCCTACATGTGCAAGGCACCTTTGGTCAAGCCTGGCACTGACGTCGTCAACAGTCTCGGCAGGCAGCGCAACGCGCTCGACGCTTTCCTCAAGGCTTGCATTGGGTTGGAAGGCAATAGCGATCTCTTGCTTGAGACGCGTATCTGGTAGAGAATGGCTCGAATGACGACGCCGTATGCATAGCATCACCTTGCGTCCCAAGTCGTTTTTCTTTCAAGGGTTTTCAACAACCCCAACCCAAGGTCGAATTCTCCACCGTTTGTCATCCATTCAACTGCTTGCTGACGTTGTTGGTTTTATTTCTTGGTTGGTTCCCGATATTATCTTGAATATCTACTACCCATCTGTCCCCGTGAATGCTGTATATCGTTTGGAATGAACCGTGTTTTTTGGCTGAAAGTGCAGAGCCTTGCGAACTGAGCGACGATCGTGACGTCAGTAGCTCGATCGAGGTAGGACTGAGGTGTTGATGTTTCTGTTTGTTTGTACTCCTTGACACTGACATCTGTCAAATGTCCTGCCATGATCTGCGCATATTTATTCCTGTCGCGTTTGATTTGTGCGCGCGCAGGAAACAAAAAAAGACTTTTGAGCAAGAAAAAAGGTGTTGATGCTGACGACTCAGAGGACCCGACAGTTCCGAGAACACCCTTCATGGTGCCTCACTCACGTCTGCGATCTCACTGTCTCCAGCTGCCGATGAGTCCAACGGCCTGGCCCCACATCCATGACACCTCTCGGGTGACAACTGCGGGACAAAGAGAGACGCGACAGGATGGTGCTCGGAGGGCGACGTAAACTCCCGACGGACTGCGACAGGGTGCCATCAACGACGCGACGACGACGACGCGTGCGTACTTCACCCTCACACCTCAAGGCCTCACATTCGTATCCTGCCTTCACCACCCAGCGTGCTAGGATACGCGGTTTGCCAGCAGATGCGCACCACCCTTGTCGCGTCCAAGGCCCGTCTCCACTGTCCTCACCCCACCCTCACATCGTCCAGTCATCCCCCTCCGGGACCTGTCCACGCCCATGTCCCCCGCTCTCGCAATCATCCCACTGCCTTTCTCTCCACGCCCACGCCCACTCGCCGTTCCTCCTGCCCTTGTCGCCACCCACGATCGCCCTCCTGTCTCTATTGTCCATCACAATCGACGATCGGCACTGCGCATCTACGAACACGAGCTCGCTAGCAGAAAAGTCTGCTAGTGGACTTGCGCTCGTCCGTACGCAGTTGCCCCAGGTCCATTTGTTTGGCCCGCATGGCAGCGCGACAAGTCTCGACGGACATTCCTTTTCGGAGAGCCCCGAAGGGGTGTCGCTAGCCCAGTGCCTGTGGGTGACTGCCTATCGGGCATGCGCTGGGCGAGCTTCCTGCCCCCCCACTCGCACTTCTCCCCCTGCAACCAGCTCCGTCTGGGGTCGTGCCTTTTTGCCTACTCCCTGAATATCGGTTAAAGTTGGCGGCTGATACCTTACACGCCAGTCTCGGGTGAGCGACGGCCGGGGTAGCAGTAGCTCCCTGACGAGAGTCCTTGCAGGCCCAAAACCGTTCCCTGTCCTGTTCTCCTTTCCTGCCTCTGCTATACCGTACACAGGCCCGCGGCAACTATTGGGGAACGGTGTTCGACGGGTGAGTACGCGTGCATACAGTCGAAGGTTCCCAGCCCATTCATCTCGCTCGTTTATAGCCATTGGGTAACCCGCAGGGAGCGAGAAGGCGCGGTAAATGCTCTCATTTCCGTAGTGTGCGTTGTCAAAGAAGACGATAGGTAAGTGAATAGATCCACGTTTCCGCCCCACGTTTTGTGCGTACAGGTCATATGGATTTTTTTGTGCGTAGGTCCTTTTTTTTTTTTCCTTTCCGCATGTAGGTCACGCTTTTTCATGCAGATTTGGTAGCAGGCCGTTTCTTGGGGATATATATGCGCATGTGACATCACAATATGGTACACTGGCGTTGTGCTCGACTGATTACTTTTGCAAAAATGATGCGAGCGTCTCCTTGCCTCGCAGTTGCCCCTATTCTCCTGCTTGCACCCGTCTCGCGTCTTGGAATGCGTGCCCGCAAGCACAGGTTACTAGCAGACGCTCTGTCCGCTGGCAGGTCGGCGCGTGGATTCGAGCACGTCGCGCTCCCTTACCTCTTCCTGTCGCCTTGTCCTATCTGTCGAAATCAGATATCGTTACCGTGGCATTGCTACGTGCCCTCGTGTTCCATCCGACCGATTCCCACCCCACCCCGTACTGTGTATGCATCGGGTGCGCTGCATCCTGCCCCGCTAAACTTATCTAGTGCATCTTTGGACGTCACGACTTTATATCTGCTTGAATTTCAGTTCGTTTTGTGCTCTGGTTGAAGCCCCGTACTACTGAAGCGCCTGGCGTTTCGCCCGCCCTCTGGCTGCGTGAGCGTGAGCCACCGTCGCCTTCTAGTAATTTTCGTTGATCTGGTCACTTTTACTTGTCCTCCCATCCAGCCTTGATCAAATCTCCGTCGAAGACATCTCTTTCGTATTTGCCCCCTCTCATCCGTCGCCCTCTGCACTTGTCTCGACCCTTTGTCCTGGTCTCGTCTTGTCCTCTCTCGCCGACACCATCTGCTCCACTACTGTCAGGCCACCACTATCTGAACCTTTCTTGTGATCGCCTCCTGCCTTTCACTCCCGCTCTGAATAACATCCTCCCACTTTTCATTTGCCTGTGCTGTTGAACTCTGCTCCTCCTTAATCTTGTAATCCTCACGCCCCGTCCTCATTCCCCATTCTGTAACATCTCTCACTTGTGTCTGTTTCAACATTTCTGTTGTCCGACCTCCCCCCCATGAGTTGCATTCATCTGGTTACATATTGGTCCCTTGCTTGCTCTGTTTCCTGTTTTGCCTCGACTCTCCCACTTGTGCTCTCTCTTGTGTGCCTTTTCCACTGCATTGCACTCTGATATTTACCTGTTGTTGTCTCTGCAGTACTTTGGTGCACTTCCTGTAAGTTAAATATAATATCCCCATCTTGCATTCATCTCATATCTACAATCTCTCTTATATTAGTTCTGCCATTGCCTGCAAGTTGTCCTTTCATCACTCTCTGGTATTGTGTCTGTTTGGTCTCTGCCATGGTTAATTCAGATCTAGCCTATTGCTGGATTCTTGATTGCCCTCCTTTTGTTATGCTTGGTGTGGGTAGTGACAAGCATAGACTTGGAAGCTTCAACGGTGAGTCAATGGGTCAAGGGTTCCGCATATTGACAACGTAGTTAGTCGAATGGGTTCGGGGTAAAGCTGCAAGGGAGAGGGCTTAGCTACTCCTCAAGGGTTCAGTGTACCGACTGCACTAGGGAGCAAGTTGGGTCAGTGTAATGAGGACGACCAAGTGAAGGTGAGGTCGGACGAGGTTCAAGGAGATGAAGCTAAGATTCGAGTAAGGCTAGCTTAGAGTACATGGTACAGAAAGTGAGGTCTTATATACTCGTAAAGAAAGCACACGGACCAAGCAGTGCGTGCGCAGAGAAAGGGAATCATATGATGAGAAGAAATCATAAAAGGAAATTGGAGTCCGAGCCTGATCGGGTGTATTGTACGCAAGATGACAAAGTGAAATGGAGATGAAAAGGAAGTCTGAGTTGGATTGGACCAGGCATAAGCAAGTATGACAAACGTTCCATAGGATTAGGTGTACATGTATGAAGGAAAAGTAAGCATCTGGTTGGGCGGATGCAACAGTGTCTATTGTGAGAAAAAGAGAAAAGTAATAGTGTCCACCAAGCATAGTGGGCGAAATGTAACATTACCCCCTTACTAGGATTGAGATGACCCTGTCTAGAAATCCCTGGAATACATCCCAGGGGAGCCAGTCATGTTGGCATAAGTGGAGTTGTCCCATACATCATCCTGGTCATAGGTGTATGGCTGGGAAGATATCCTGGTCTCCAGGAGACATGAGCGCGGAGGTGGGACAGGAATTGGGCAGGTAGATGACAATATAGACCGGCTAGCAGCCATTGAGCCCAAGGAAGAAGTGCTACTTCGACAACTAGAGCGTCGAGAAGATGTTGACAGAGAGGATATAGGAGTACACCTGTGAAGTGGACAGTGAGCCTGCATATGACCCGGTGCGAAGCGAAGACAATGAGGACAATGGTAAAGATTGCATTGGATATGAATATGACCAAGACAGCGACACTCGAAACATGCCTGATGGTATTGATGATGGTTGGGTGGCAGAGGTTCCATGGACTGATCTAGTTGTTCCACGCGGTCCAAGGCTTCTTCTTCTTCGGTGTTGACAGGGGATGATGACAGGAAAGGTGTGACTTCAAAGGTGACATGGTGAGAGGCAGGGCTGGTTACCCCTTTGGGAGTGATTAGGGTTTCAGTGTGGGATAGAGTGACAGGGTGTGCCAGCTTGGCTTGGGTTGTATTTAGGGGAATGGAGATGG
>JBBPMG010000349.1:4918-25981 GCA_038090195.1 Boletellus deceptivus
GAGAACTCGCGCGACTCCTTGAATATGACGTTGCTCTCTCCACAGCCTATCACCCGCAAACTGATGGAGAAACGGAACATGTAAACCAGGAATTAGAAACTTATCTATGAATCTTTTGTCAAGGCAACCCCTACAGTTGGTCAGAACTCTTACCCATGGCCAAATTCTCTCACAACGCCATCATCCATTCCGTCACCAAACAAACCCCATTCTCTCTCATGATGGGATACAAACCCTGTGCTTATCCATCCCTTGGCAAAACATTCCTCCCTGCTCTCGAAGAACGACTCACACTCCTAAAAAGAGCTTAGGAGGAGGTGCAGCACACCCATCATGTAGCCAGGCAACAAATGGCAGAATGAGTTCAATCAAAGTTTAGACCCTGGAAAGTTGGCAACAAGGTTTGGCTAGATAACAAGAATCTCCAAATGTGATATGCCTCTTGCAAACTGGCCCCCCAATGGGAAGGTCTATTCGAGATAGAAAGGGTAATCTCCCCTGTGGTCTACCAATTGTGGCTTTCTCCCACCTGGAAGGTACATCCTGTGTTCCACACTTCCTTACTATCTCCATATCAAGAGACTGCAGAACACGGTCCCAATTTTATCAATCTGTCACCCGATATCATTGCAGGAGAAGACCAGTACAAAGTCCAACAAATCCTAAGTCATTGAGGCACTGCAGGCCAAAGGCAGTACTTAGTCTCCTGGAAAGGGTACTCTGCTGTGGAAAACACTTGGGAACTGGAACAGAACCTAACTGGGGCATGTCAACTATTAAATGCATATAAAGCAGCTCACCCTAAGGATTTCCCCCCAACCAGTCAATGAAGACACTCCAACTGAAGGAGGGAAATCCCTACGATACAAATATGTACAATGTTTTCTTTCCCCACTCTTCCAACCCCCACTTTCGTCCTCCTCCTTCTCTATTTCACTTTTATTTTCTTTCCTCTTTTTCTTTTGGGCCTCTGTGTCTGGGATTCCCACCGGCGCATCATTTCCCTTAGGAACGACATGCAATATGCCATCACAGTCTCTGCCCCACCACAGCCAGCTCCCCCTGCTGATCACAACCTCCCCGATCCAACCTAGCCATCTGAGTTACCCTGAGCCACGTGGACTTGGGGTTTCTCAGTGATGTTTCTGAGGGAGGATACCACCAATGGGGGCTGGACTGGCAACACCAATCCAGGGTGGTGAGTCTGAAGACATGGCCCATATCTATTCTGAACTTTTTCTAAATTTCCCAAATCATTACTTTGAAACTTCTTTTGCCTCAACCAGAGTGGGCACCCTTTACTTCATTCCATTCCATCTTTGACGTTCCCAGTTAGTCTTTTCAAATATTCCTTACCATCCTTCTTTCCATCCTACTGCCAAACCTTGAATCTAGAATGGCAGACCCTTCTATTCCCCCTTCTCTAGAAGATTGTCCCTTGCTCCACTTAGATCAACTCACTGATTCCCATGTGATGGGATTCATCTTTGACCTTTTGGATTCCCCCAATACCATATTTGCACTAGAACAAGTCATCTGTCAAGAAAATGATGTCTTCCTTCCCCTTCTGCTCAGGCTTTATTCATTCTATATTCACTCCTGCTGACTCACTGTAGACTTATTAGCTTCCTCCCATACCATTGAAGAACTGGGGCTTCTCCACCGGATCACCACTGCCAACAGTCTTCATCATTTTGGTTGAGCCTGCACCACTCTCTTTGAATTATTTGAAGCAGCTGGACTGATACCGTTGATCTATCACCTCCTTGAAGATGTCTACCTACCAATTCTGTGAATCTGACTTGCCCTCCTCTCCAACAATGAATATCAAGAATATTACTGGCAGGACTGCTCCACCAGTGAGGTGGACCAGACTGGACATGCCCAAATCAGCTCTTCAGTTTCTGTCCTACCACACTCGGTATCACTGCAACCCATACCCATTCTGCCACCAGCAGTCAACTTCACCACTCTTGTCCCCTCCACCCCACCACCTGACCCCATTTCCACAGCACAGGTACCTCCCAGACCATGCCAAAGCCAATCCACCCATGCCAGAGCTCTTAGGATCTGACTGGGACAGACCTCAGACAATGAGGCAGGAAACAGGACCAGTGAGGATGATTTGCCAACCATTACCCCAGTGTGCAGGAGGAGGGTGGCATGCCACCATTGTGGTTTGCTCAATCACTACTGAGTCAACTGCATCTACTACTCCTGCCCCTTCTGCCACACGACTGCTCCAGGACATCCACAATACGCCTGCCCTCTTCGCCTCTGCACTACTTGCAGAGGGACAGGACATGTGGCAGCAGCCTGCACCCAGACAAACCCCTATAACGGAACCACCTCATCCTCATGCATTCCCCAGGATGAGCCACCTACCCCTTCATCCATCTCCTCTGAGGGTTTCTGAGTTGGCATCTCAGAGCTACACCGGAGGTAATATTACAGTACATTATGGGCTTACCCAGTCAATGGCTGCATTCGCCAGCCCACCCCTTACAACAGTGTTCCCATCGTCTTATGGGGATGACTCTTTCCCATCCCTAAATCCATTAGATGCAGTGATCCCCCTCAATGAGGAAACCCTGCCTTTATATCTCAATCTGTTAACCATCCTGTGAGCTTGCCTTCCTTATTTGTACTTCTACAGTTACACTTCCACATTTGGATGTTACCACTCCCATGGCACATCTCTCATCATGCCACATTTCCCCCATTCCCATATTGAGTAACTCCAACTACTACAAGTGGTACTACTGCATCCAGTTGGTACAGCAATGCTTGAGTATTTATACAAGTCCATGTACAGTATTTTCCCCAGCTAGTTCTACACAATATATGTGTAGTGGCTAGTCATCCATGAGTCCTTTCCTGAAGGGATAGTGAGGCCCGGATCTCTATTAGTCTCGCACTACTATCAAAGTGTGCTCAACAGCTAGAACTATGTGTATGCATAACACAAAGAGAGCACCTGGCTTGAGTATGGCCCAGTGTGAACCATAGACAGTAAGGGCAATGGTAAAGCTGACATTGGATCTGGATGTTACGCGTACGCGTAGTTCCTAGCTGTCGAGCACACTTTCTGTAGTAGTGCGAGACTAATAGAGATCCAGGTCTCACTATCCCTTCGCAAAGAGACTCGTGGATGGCTAAGTCACTACACGTAGATTGCGTAGAACTAGCTGGGGAAAAGGTACTGTACATGGACTTGTATAAATACTCGAGTATTGCTGTACCAACTGGATGCGGTAGTACCGCCTATAGTAGTTGGAGTTACTCGATATGGTAGTTGGGGAAACGCGGCGTGATGAGAGACGCGCTGTGGGAGTGGTAATGTCCGAATGTGGAAGTGTAACTGTAGAAGTACAAATAAGGAAGGCGAGCTTACAGAATGGACAACAGATCGAGGTATAACAGTAGGGTTTCCTCATTGAGGGGGATTACCACATCTAGAGGGTTCTGGGTCATAAGGGAGTCATCCACATATTGCACCGGAAGGATCTCTCCAACAGAAGCGTTACCAAATATAGCCGTGGACTGGGTAAGCCCGTAGTGTACTGTAACATTACCCCCAGTGCAGCTCTGAGACACTGTCTCAGAAATCCTGAGAGGAGACGGATGAAGGGGTTGATGTCTCTTGGTGGGGTAGGGACGATTCTGCTGGGTTCCCATTATAGGGTGTGGTCCAGGTACAGGCAGCGGCCACATGTCCTGCGGTTCCACAGGTGGTGCAAAGACAGAGGGGGCAGGCATATTGTGGATGTCCTGGAGTGGAGGTGTGGCAGAAAGGACAAGAGTAGTAGACGCAGTCAACCCTGTAATGGTTGAGTGATCCACATCAGTGGCATGCTGCCCTCCTCCTCCTCACCGGCGTAACGGTTGGCGAGTCGTCCTCACTGGTCCTGTTTCCTGCCTCGTTATCTGTGCTCTCCCCTAGTCTGATCCGAAGAGCTCTGGCACGGGTGGATCAGCTTCGGCGTGGTCTGGAAGGTATCGGGGTTGTGGAATTGGGGTCGGGTGGCAGAGTGGTCGGGATGAGAGTGGCGAAGTTGATGGCTGGTGGTGGAATGGGTATGGGCTGCAGTGATACCGAGTGTGGTAAGCTAGGAACTGGGGAGCTGAGTCCGGCGTGTCTGGCCTGGTCCACCTCACCGGAGGGTGGTTCCCTCCAGTAGTATTTGTGGTATTCGTCGTCGGAGAGGAGGGCCAAACGAATTCTAAGAATGGGGAGGTAGACATCCTCAGGTAGTCGGTAGATTAATGGTATGAGCCCTGCGGCTTTGAACAATTTGAAGAGGGTGGTGCGTGCCCTTCTGAGGTGGTGGAGGCTATTTGCCGTAGAGATCCGATGGGGAAGTCCCAATTCCTCGATCGTTCGAGAAGAAGCTAATAGATCCACTGTAAGCTGCCGAGAATGAACATAAAACGAATAAAGTTGAAGAAGTAGGGGAAGAAAGACATCACTCTCCTGGCGGATGACTTGTTCCAAGGCGAATACTGCATCGGGAGAGTCTAGAAGGTCAAAAATGAATCCCATAACATGGGAATCGGTGAGGCGGTCTAAACGAAGTAATGGATGATCTTCCAAAGTTGGGGGAATGACTGGGTCTGCCATTCTAGATTCAGGGTTTGGCAGTAGGGAGGAAAGAAGCAGTATAAGAAATGTTCTGAAAAGCTAATTGTGAAGGACAAAGGGAGAAAGGGATGAAATAAAGGGTACTTGCTCTGGTGGAGGCGAAATGAATCTCAAAATATCTATTGGAAGGAAAAGGAAACAATTCGTGGTAGGCGTGGGCTGTGTCTTCGGACTCACCACCCTGGATTGGCATTGCTGGTCCAGCCCCCATTGGTGGAGTCCTCCCCTGGAAACATCACTGAGAAACCCCAAGTCCATGTGGCTCGGGGTAACTCCAGTGGTTGAGTGGGATCGGGGAGATCATGATCAGTGGGGGGAGCTGGTTGCAGTGGAGTGGAGACAGTGATGGCATAGCGCACGTCGTTCCAGAGACTGATGATGCGCCTGTGGGAGTCCCAGATGCAAAGGCCCAAAAGGAAAAGGGGGAAGAAAACGAAAGCAAAATAAAGGGTGAGGAGGACAACGGCAAGGGTTGGAAGAGCCGGGAAAGAGAACATTGTAACTATATGTACAGTAGGGGTTCCTCCTTCAGTTGGGGTGTCTTCATCAGCCGGTTGGGGGAAATTCCTTAGGACGAGCTGCTTTATATTCATTTAGTAGTTGTCACACCCCGATTAGGTTCTGTTCCGGTTCTCATGTATTTTCTGCTGCAGAATATCCCTTCCAGGAAACTAGATACTGCCTTCGGTCTGCAGTGCCTCGATGGCTTAGGATTTGTTGGACCTCATATTGGTCTTCTCCTGCGATGACATTGGGTGGCGGATTGATGAAGTTGGGGCCGTGTTCCACAGTCTCTCGATAAGGGGAAAGTAAGGAGGCATGAAACACAGGGTGTACCTTCCATGTAGGAGGTAGCCGCAATTGGTAGACTATGGGTGAGATTACCTGTTCTATTTCAAATGGGCCTTCCCGTCGGGGGGCCAGTTTGCGAGAGGAGTATCACATTTGGAGATTTCTGTTATCTAGCCAGACCTTATCGCCCACTTTCCAGGGCCTGAATTTTGATTGGAGCTGTACTGCCATCTGTTGCCTGGCTATGTGATGAGCATGCTGTGCCTCTTCCTGCGCTCGTTTTAGTAGGGTGAGTCGTTCTTCTAGGGCGGGGAGGAAAGTTTTTCCGAGAGAGGGGTATGCGCGGGGTTCATAGCCCATCATGAGAGAAAATGGGGTTTGTTTCATGACGGAATGGGCTGTGGCATTGTGGGAGAATTCGGCCATAGGTAAGAGTTCGGACCAAATGTGGGGGTTACCCTGACAGAAGATGCAGAGGTAGGTTTCTAACTCTTGGTTTACATGCTCCGTTTCTCTGTCAGTTTGCAGATGATAAGCAGTGGAGAGAGCTACGTCGTACTCAAGTAACCTGGCAAGTTCCCTGGCAAAGGCAGAGGCAAACTGGGGCCCTCGGTCGGAGATGCATTTGTCATGTAGGCCGAATCGGAGGAAAACTTTCTGGAAAAAGAATGAGGCTATTCCCTTTGTGTCGATGTTTTTGGTACACGGGGTGAAAATTACCCTCTTCATAAGGCCGTGGTCGACCACGACCATGACAGAGTCAAATCCAGCAGATAGGGGGAGATCGGTAATGAGATCAACAGACACAGACTGAAATGGACAAGTGGCAGTGCTGGGAATGGGGATTGCCAGCGGGACTGTGGGGTGCGTGAGAACTTTTGAGGCCTGGCAAGTGGTGCAACCGGAGATGTACTTTTGCACAAAGCCGGAAAGTCCCGGCCACCAATAGTCACGCTGCAACAGGTGTAAAAGCCAGAAAAAGCTGGCATGCCCACCCGCCCCAGAAGTATGGATGGAATGCACCAGGTCTCATCGGGCCAGTTCTGGGATGTAGAGTTGTCCTTGATAATAGAGTGACCCATCAGTGAAGTGCCAGTCGGCGGGGCGAACACACGGGAGGATGGACTTGTCCTCGGCCAACGCTGCAAGTGCATCCATGACAAAAGGGTCGGAAGAGGTAGATTGGATGATCTTCTCCCATAAGGCGAGGTTGATGGCGCGCACGAATTGTTCCTCAGGGAGGAGGGTCACATTGGTATTGTCGGAATTGGTACTATTGCCGGTGGTTCGGGAGAGGGCATTGGCGGGTGCCATGCCCAATCCAGGTAGGTGTTTGAATGCCAGGTCGAAATCTTGGAGGAATAACATCCAACAGGCCTGACGGCATGAAAGCTTTTGGGGTTGTCGGAAGTAGGTGAGGTTTTTGTGGTTGGTGAGAATCGTTACTGGATGCTGCGTTCCTGTGAGATAATTTCGCCATTCCTCCAAAGCACAAATGACCGCAAGCAGCTCGTGGTCGTAGATGTCGTAATTTCGTTCTTCTGGGGAGAAGGTCTTGGAGAAATAAGCGTTTGGGTGAAGATCCCCATTGGCATCTTTTTGCATAAGGATGGCTCCACAGGCAACAAGGGAAGTGTCCATCATTACAAAGAAAGGGTGTTCCACCTTAGGGAGTTGGAGGACGGGTCAGGTACAGAAAGCCGCTTGGAGGGTTTGAAATGCTTGTTGACACGCATCTGTCCAAGCCCACAAGACCCCTTTCTTCATAAGGTCGTGTAGGGGTCTACAAACCACGGAAAAGTTAGGGATGAATTTTCGGTAGAAATTGCAGAACCCTAGGAAGGATCGGACAGCTTTCACTGATCTCGGAGGGGTCCACTCTTGGATGGCTTTTAATTTTACCGGATCCAGAGTGATTTGTCCTGGGTGAATGATCATTCCCAGGTATTCTACCTCTTTGACGTCGAAGAAGCACTTGGTGAGTTTGAGGAATAGTTTATGCTCCCTCATTCTTTGTAGGATCTGGCGCATTCACAGGTGATGGAGTTCCAAATCCCCGTCTGTGTGAATGATAAGGTTGTCCATATAGATCAACAACCATCCTTCGGTGACCATGTCCCGGAAGATGTCGTCCATTAGGGCCTGGAATGTGGGAGGAGAATTGCAGAGCCCGAAGAACATGACTGTAGGTTCAAAGAGGCCGAATGGAGTAATGAATGCAGCTTTCCATTCGTCCCCTTCCTTTATCCTAATATTGTTGTATCCCCATTGGACGTCAAATTTGGTGAAAATCGTCGAGTGTTTCAGCTGATCGATCAATTCTGAGATAAGAGGAAGAGGGTAGGCATTCTTTATGGTATGCTGATTCAGGTATCGATAATCCTGACAGGGTGGCAATCCTCTGTCTTTTTTGGACACAAAAAAGAATGGTGAGGCCTGTGGTGATTTTGACGGTCGTATCTTTCCTGAAGCAAGATGTTCCTTGACAAATTCCTTGCATGCAGCCAACTCTTTTGGGTTCAAAGGATAAGCCTTTGCGACCTTGGGTGAGAAGTCATATGTGACATCTATGGCATGGTCATAGGGACACTTTGGGGGTAATTCTCCTTTGGTGGGTTCACCAAATACATCTGCGTACTGTTGGAATTCCTTGGGTAAGTCCACACTAGTTTTCTTCGCCTGTTGTGCCAGTTCAGTGGACAGGGTGGTTCAAGCGATGGAAAGATGATTGAGTGTGAGGTATCTCATGAGGTACCTCTGTTCTATGGGATCTACTTGGGGTTTGCTTGGTGGCGCAATCAACATGGTCCCAGTTTCCCAGTTGATACCTGGGTTGGCTTCTCGGAGCCAAGTAATTCCTAGGATCAATTGTTCTTTTCCACAGTCTAGGACTAGAAAAGTCCTGGTTTCTTTCTGTTCTGCAATCTGTAACGTTAGGGTGACCGAGTGTCGGATGAGCCCTCCCTGGTTTCCTGATCCATCTACGTTATTCGCAACGAATGGTCTTGGAAGTCGATCCATTTTCCATGTGTTTGCTTTTACAAGGTACTTGTGGATGAAACATCCGGTTGCTCCACTGTCGATTAGAGTGGTGACTTCAATGGATTTTTGCGTCCCTGCTTTGTGTAATTGAATGGGAAGTTTGATTGCTTTAGTGTTCGTTCCTAATACAAAGACCGGTGCGATGTCTATTGGAGGTGTAGCCATTGACTCTACCCTCCTTTCTAAAAATCTGATTCGATGGAGATTGCCCACACCTCCTACTCTTCTTCAGGGGTTGTGCAGACTTTGAGGATTCGAAGAAGCTCGTTTCAGGAGAGATCACTGTTCTGGAGGAATTCTCCCAGGGCATCTGTTTCAACTGTGGCTATGGTAGTCGAAGGTTGTTGATAGTGGGAGTTCCCGGTGGATCTGGATCCCCCTCCTTTCCTGTGATTGCTGGACTGACACCCCTTCCGATGGCATACGAAACATTTGTTGTTTTTCATATGCTTGGCTTGCTCGGTGGGGGAAAGTCTGACTGCATCTATATCCATGGCATTTGGATCCCGGGTGGGAGTTGTTCTTACAGGGGAGGTGAACAGGAGGTAATGAGTTCGTTCTCTGATTTTCTTTAACCTCCAGAAATTCTCGTCAAAGACATGGGCTCTCTTAATCCAATCTCTCCAAGTCGTTGATTGGGGGTTGAGTGTTGCCATTGCATTGGCAAGCTTTCCATCTACTCCTCTTCTTAATATGTCGATGAGGATGTCGTCGTGCCCTGTATCCAATTTGCTCTGATATGCTTGCAACTCGAAGGCTGAAGTGTATGAGTTGAAGTTTCCTCGCTTGAGCCTTTGGGGCACATTCTTTTCCTCGCTGTCGGGAAAATCACTTTGCTTCAGGTCGTAGATAGTGTTCCTAGCTCGCTCCTGTTGTCCGGAGGGGACAAACGCTGTGCGGAAGGCTGTCAGGAAGTCGTCGTAGGTAGAATCTGGGGCCCAGTTGTACCAACTCTCTGCGAATGCTGCTCCCCTACCCTTTGTAAGTTTGTTGAGGCAGGTGAGGATCATTACTGGCTCGTCTTTTTTATAGATGTGTTCATTGATTGCGAAGTATGCATTCATGGACATGATCCATCTTTCTGCGTCTTCCAGTTGCCCACTGAAGTCTCCTGGGAGGGCTGCCCTTAGCTCTCCTTTCTTCTCAGCCTGCTGGGCGGTGGTGTCTGCCATTTCTTCGTCGTTATCTGACGTCTCAGATACTGCTGGTTCTACTCGGATGAGCGGCGATGGTAGTGGGGATGGGGCGGTCGGTTCTACTGTGGTAATAACTGGTCCTGCCGGTTGGGCCGGGGCTAGTAATGAGGAGGAAAGTCGTCTCCTTCTGGTAAGTGGGTTCATGGCAGGGGAAGGTCTCCCTGCTATGCATCACAAAATTGGCAAGGCACTCTGGTATGGATTTTCATATGGCAACGGCCGGTTCGTCTGAGATGGAGTTCCTTCGTCTTCAGTATAGAACACTTCTTCGTGTTCATCGTCTGATCCCCTCGGGGCGTGGTACGATGTGGCATTGATGGTTAGGACCCTACTGCTTAAAAGCAGGGGTCTAAGGACAAGCTAGTTCTTTTGTTACGCATACATGTAGTTCCTAGCTGTCGAGCACACTTTCTGTAGTAGTGCAAGACTAATAGAGATCCAGGTCTCACTATCCCTTCGCAAAGAGACTTGTGGATGGCTAAGTCACTACACGTAGATTGCATAGAACTAGCTGGGGAAAAGGTACTGTACATGGACTCGTATAAATACTCGAGCATTGCTGTACCAACTGGATGCGGTAGTACCACCTATAGTAGTTGGAGTTACTCGATATGGTAGTTGGGGAAACACGGCATGATGAGAGACGCGCCGTGGGAGTGGTAACGTCCGAATGTGGAAGTGTAACTGTAGAAGTACAAATAAGGAAGGCGAGCTTACAGAATGGACAACAGATCGAGGTATAACAGTAGGGTTTCCTCATTGAGGGGGATTACCACATCTAGAGGGTTCTGGGTCGTAAGGGAGTCATCCACGTATTGCACTGGAAGGATCTCTCCGACGGAAGCGTTACCGAATATAGCCGTAGACTGGGTAAGCCCGTAGTGTACCGTAACACCGGATATGGCCCAAGCAATGACACTTGAAGCAGGCTTGATGACTTCAATGGTGATTAGGGGGTAAGGGCTTGGTGGATCTGTCTAGGCATTCAGCTTGGTATAAGGCTTCTTCCTCTTCAGTATTGAGCAGGGACAATGACAGGGAAGGGGTGGCATTGAAGGTGACACAGTGGATAGGCAGATTGGTTATCCCTTGCAGGGTTAACAGGATTTCAGTATGGGACAAGAGTACAGGGTGTAACAATTCTGCCTGAATGGCTGAGAGGAGGATGGAGATGGGATACAGCTCCATGAACAATGCATCCAAAAGTCTTGTTGGAGAGATTGGGTTCAAGGGTGATAGTATGACTACATATGTGTCCATGTCATAGAGAAGGTTATCCATCCCCAATTGGTACATGACAGTAAGGAGGGTGTCTTGTTGATGAGTCCAATGGTGCTGGAGGATCACTGGAAGAAAATGAGGTTGTGCTTTGGACTTGGTGTCTCAAAGGTAATTCAAGTGTAAAAGAATAGAACTGTTGTCTAAGTAAGCTTTATATAACACATTGAGGGGGGAGTTTGGCTCAAGGATCTGGTTGAGGATTAGAGCTAGTTGCAAGTCTTGGACCATTAGAGACATGAGAAGATGGGTATTGTTGTCAGCATCATCATAGTGATGGAGATGAGAGGTGAACAAGGGATGAGGAATTGATGGAGCAGGCAATGAAGATGAGGTAGCTGTTGAAGATATCTTATCTTATCTCCTTATTTTATCTCAGAGATCATCTTATCACTTTCATCTTATCATTTAGCTTATCATTTGATGGTGATCTCCATGACACATGGCCTGTTATATTTATGCTTCTCATGTTACAGCACAAGGCTATGTGTTTCCATCAGAAATAGAAGCATAGGCCTTCTTTGTTACATCAACAGGTGAAACACTTCTTTCCATCAGTGTTTCACATACATTAGTTTCATCTTTATGAGACTTCTTTGATATGTGTTTCAAATACATCAAACATGTTTTACCTATGTTTCACATAGAGTTTCACATTTCAGTCTGAGCTTTAATCTTAGTACCAGACTGTGTTTATACTGGGCCCTTAGGCCCTAATTCAATAGCAGTTCAAGGAGTCTCAACACCTGAGTGGCTCTTCACCTTGCTACCACAAGAGTTCATCACCACCACCATCTACTCTTGATTCAAGCACTGCTCCCACTCTGACTGCAAGACTCTCCTACCACCATATTGAGTATTGAGTGAGTCTCACACTCTCTACTTCATCCCTTGGTTGTCCCTTGGTCTGTGCTCCTGTTTGGAAGTTTAGCCTTTACTTCCAAAAGTAGCCTGGATAGCAGTGGATGAGGAGGTGGTAGGGATGTTGGTGTTGGTTGATGACATGGTGGTTAGGGATTAAGAATAGGGTGAGGAGCAACGTTGACACAGGGACCTTTTATATTCTTGGAGGATGGTCTGTGCATGGGAGAATTCTTTTTCTGGAAGCCATGAGTCTTCTTCAGCTGAATACCCCTTCCATCAGACCAAGTACTGCTGATGAGAAGGAGCTCCACAATGACATATAACCTTTTCAATTTTGAAACGCTCCTTGTTATCAATTATGTTATGGTTTCCTATGGGCTTACCCACTCCGTATCCTCATTCCTTGACTCCTCATCTTCAGTGGTATTCCCTTCATATTATGTCAATGATTCTTTCCCTCCCCTACCTCTGTCAAACATGGTAATTCCCCTCAATGAGGAGATGCTACCACTATACCTTGATCTGTTGACCATTCTGTGAGCTGTGCTTCCTTATTTGTACTATAGATGTTACACTTCCACATCTGGACATTACCACTCTCACAGTGTATCTCTCACTACACTGCATTTTCCCATTCCCATATTGAGTAACTCCAACTACTATAGATGGTACTATCACATCCAGTTGGTACAGCAATGCTTGAGTATTTATATGAGTCCATGTACAATACTTTTCCCTAGCTAGTTCTACACAATCTACATGTAGTTGCTAGTCATCCACAAGTCCAACCTGCAGGAAGGATAGTGAGACCTGGACCTCTATTAGTCTCACACTACTATCAAAGTGTGCTTGACAGCTAGAACTACACATACACATAACAGATTAGGTCAGGAGGCAATGCTGGAAAGTTCTATCCATAGATGGAGTTCTTGTGATAGGGAGATAAAAGGGAGGCATGGAATACATTGTGAATTTTCCATGCCATTGGAAGTTGAAGTTTGTATGTTATTGAAGAGAGGATGGTGGTGATGGTGAAGGGACCTTTATGTTTTGCTGCAAACTTAGAATTGGGGAGGGACCATTTAAGGTTCCATCCCTCAAGCCATACCTTGTTGCCCACTTTGAACAACATGAAAGTTCTGAAGTTTTGAGCTTTCATTGTCTGGCAAGCAAGTTCATGGGCTGTGAGGGCTTCTTTGAGGCAGTCCTTCACAGCAGGAATAGAAGTTTCCAATATGACCATAGGAAAAGGATGGGATTCATATCCCATTATTAAATAAAATGGGGATATGCCAGTGACAGAGTGCAGGTGGTGGTTGTGTGTGAACTCAGCAAGGGTTATGTGTTTGGTCCACATTGAGGGGTTACCATTACAGAAGATTTGGAGGTAAGTCTTGATCTCCTAGTTGATGCATTCAGTTTCCCCATCAGTTTGGGAATGATAAGCTGTAGAAAGGGCCAACTTGTAACTGAGAAGTCTTCCAAGCTCTTGAGTGAAAGAGGAGGCAAACTGAGGTCTGCAGTAAGAGATGATTTTATTGTAGACACCAAACCTTTTGTATACAGTTTTGAAAAAGAGGGTGGTGATGTCAGCTGTAGTGACAGATTTCTTAGTGGGGCAAAGGATTACCCCCTTACTAAGGCTGTGGTCAATCACAACCAATAATGAGTCAAAACTGGAGGAAGGTGGGAGATTGGTAATCAGATTACAAGAGACCTGCTGGAAGGGATGGGAGGCTGTAGAACAAATGGGGGATAGTGGGGGGTGTGAGGGTGTGTGTTAACCTTGTTTTGCTGACATGAAGCACAGCCAGCCACATATTGGTGGACAAAAGCCATGAGGCCCAGCCACCAGAATTCTGCAGCCACAAGTTGTCAGGTCTTAAGAACCCCCAAGTGGCCAGCCATAGGATGATCATGGTGTAGTGTGACAATAGAGCAGCAGAGGTCAGTGTCCATGGGCACATACACATGGTTTTGATAAGTAAGGATTCCCACCTCATATTTCCAGTCAGATAAGTAGGATCTGAACCTAGCTGGGAGTTCACCAGGGAGTGCATGGAGGGCATCTAGGACCAGGGGGTCAGAGGAGGAAGAGGATGCTATTTTGGAAGAAAGTTCAGCATCAATGAGGTTGACAAATAATGACTAGAGGAGAAGGGTGACATCCTTGTTGTTGTTGTCTGTTTCAGGAATATGATCGGGACAGTGAGAAAGGGTGTCAGGGGCAGTGAGGTCTTTTCCCAGGATATGGGAGAATTGCAAGTTGTATTTGAAAGAGATCAAGGAGCTACTGGGCTTGGCATTGGTTAAGTTTTTGGAATTGTCTGAAATAAGTAGGGTTTTTGTGGTCTGTGAAGACCTGAACTGGGTGGAGGGTGCTGAGGAGATAGTGGCACCAGGCTTCAAGAGCTCTCATGACAGTGAGGAGCTCCCAGTCATAGATATCATAATTCTGCTTGGCTAGTCCAAACATTTGAGAAAGATAAGCACAAGGTTGCCATTCATGATTGGCATTGTGCTATAGGAGAACTCCACCCAAAGCATACTTGGAAGCATTAGTGGAAATGATGAAGGGGGCTGAGAGATTGGGGAGTTGAAGAACTGGCTGGGCTGTGAAAATGCCCTTAAGTTCATTGAATGCAGCTTGACAGGATGGAGTCCAGGCCCAGGATTGATTCTTCTTAGTTAGGTTGAGAAGAGGATGCATGATGTCTAAGTAATGGGGGACAAAGCAGCAGTAGAAATTGGCAAAGCTGAGGAATGATTGGATATCACACACCTTGGTGGGAATTGGCCAGTCTTTGAGACTGGTGACTTTAGTTGAATCCATGGCTAAAGATCCAGGCTTGATTACAAGCCTGAGGTAGTCAACCTCCTTAACATGGAAAGTACACTTTTTGAGCTTCAGGTATAAGTCAAGTTCCTTCATTCTTTGGAGGACTCAACAGACATGTTCCTGGTGGATGGAAATGTCATTGTCTGAGTAAATTAGGAGGTCATCCATATAGATGATGAGCCATCCCTTAGCAATCATGTCATGAAATGAGTTGATCATGAATTTTTGAAACATTGGAGGGGAGTTGGTCATGCCAAAAAAACATGACCATGGGTTCAAAGAGTCCACAGTGTGTGATAAACATGGCTTTCCATTGGTCTCCATCCTTGATATGAACATTGTTGTACCCCCAGCAAACATCAAACTTGGTAAACATTTTGGTGTCCTTGAGCTTGTCAATCAGCTTAGAGATAAGAGGAAGATGGTATGCATCATGAATAGTATGTTTGTTCAGGTACTGATAATCTTGACAGAGGCAGAGATCTTCATCTTTCTTTTTGACAAAAAAGAATGGGGATGCTTGGAGAGACTTGGAGGGCCAGATCTTTCCAGATGCTAGGTTCTCATCAATGAAGGTGTTGGTGGCCTTCTTTTCTTCAGGAGAAAGTGGGTATAGTTTTCCAATCTTATAAATAAAAGTTTCCTTAAGATTGATCACATGGTTGTAGGGTCAAGATGGGAGTACATGATTGGTTGCTTCCTTGCTAAAGACAGAGGCGAAGGCAGCATATTCAGGGGGTAAGGTTCTTTTCAGTTTGGCCAATTCAGCTTGAATGGCCAACTCAATGGATAAGGTAATCTTGTTGATCTGGGCCATTACCTCTGCATTGGCAAAGTGTGACCCAAATCTTTGGATCCAGTTGATGATGGCACAATCATGGGCCTACACTATAAATGCTACTTCATCCTCTGTCTGGCAGTATCTGTGAAATCCTGAGAGTTCCTCAGGTTCCAGGGTGGTCTCATGAGGAAGGTTTTGGACCAGGGAAGAAGTCACAGAGGGACAGGTGTTTTTTGTGAGATATACTGTCTGTTCATTCCATTGAGTGTTTTCCAAGAGTGAGGACTTGGCCTTGGAGAGGGGAATGATGACTCGACCAGCTACCCAGTTGATGGAGGATTCAGTGGCATGAAGCCATGGAAATCCGAGAATTACATTCTCTTTTCCTCCATTTATGACATAGAAGGCAATTTGTTGAGTGATGTTTCCAATCTGAGTAAAAAGTACTGCCTCAAAGTGGCAAGTAGAGTTCAAGGAGGTGTCAGTGTTTCTGATGGCAAAGGGTTTCATGACAGGAGAGATGGAAATATTGTGGCATTTGACAAAGTCCCAGTCAATACAGTTGATCTGAGCTCCAGAATTGAGGACTGCAGTGGTTTCAACAGCTTTCAGCATAAGGGGAGAAACAATCAATTTGATTGGCAGGTACAAAGAATTTTGTTTCTTGAGTATGTTACTAGTTATAGAGGTAGCTAGTGTCAATACAGTCCTCTGAATCAAAAATCCTGTCCAAAGACCTCCTCTCCTAGCCTTTGGATTGTTTCTTTGTCATGTTCAGGAATTTCCTCTATTGATACTGTTTCTTCTACTACTGCTACTTTAGGAGTGCAGAAAGGATTTGAGGTGCAGGGGGGACAAGGTGGTTCTGGACAGTTGCAAGCCATATGACCAAGCTTCTGACAGTGGAAACACTGTCCTCCTTTCCTAAATTGGTCCTGCTCCTTGTCTGTTACAAATTCCTATGGGCTTTCTTTGGCATCAGCATCTTTCTCTCAGGCATCCAACTCTCCAGTCCCCTTCAATGAGGAGACCCTACCCTTATGGCTTGACCTGTTGTCTATCCTGTGAGCAGCATGTCCTTATTTGTACTATACAGGCTACACTTCCATTTCTGGATATTACCACTCCCATGGTGTATCTCTCATTACACTGTGTTTCCCCAACTCCCATATTGAGTAACTCCAACTACTAGAAGCAGTACTACCATATCGAGTTGGTACAGCTCTGCTTGAGTATTTATACAAGTCCATGTACAATCCTGTTCCCCAGCTAGTTCTACACAATCTACATGTAATGTCTAGTCCATCCACGAGTCTGTTTGCAAACAGATAGTGAGACCCAGATTTCTATTAGTCTCACACTACTACAGAAGTGTGCTCAACAGCTAGGACTATGCATATGCATAACAAAAGAACCAGCTTGTCCCTTGACCCCTGCTATTAGACAGAAGGGTCCAAACCCTTGACATCATATCGTACCACACCCTGAGGGAAATAAAAGAACATGAAAAAGTGTTCTACACCAAGGATGAAGAAACTCCATCCCAGACTAATCAACCACTACCCTACAAGAACCCTTATCAGAGTGCTTCACCAATATCACAAAGAATTGCAGGACAACCATCCCCTGCTGTGAACTCAACATGAAGGAGAAGACCTTCCTCCTTGCTGTTAGCCCTGGTACAACCAGCCATGTCCATTGTAACCACTGAAGAACAACCACACCCGTCACCATTATCCTCTCCTCAAATTCAGATCCAACCTCCCACCTCTGAGCCCTCAGAATCCAATCACAATGAGGAGATGGCCAATGCTACAGGAAACAAAGATGAGAGGAAGGAAGAACTCAAAGCTGTCCTTCCAGGAGACTTTTCTGGACAAAAGGAAGATGCAGAACGATGGATTATGTCAGTGAATACTTACTTTGTGACCAATGATCATATCTATAAGAAAGACAAACCTGCTATGATCCTCACATGCATAAACAAATTTATCAAAGGAAGAGGAGCAGCATTCATAGAAAGTTGGTACAACAAAGCCCCGAATTCCACCTATGACGACTTCATAGCTGCCTTCCATGCAGTATTTGTCCTGTCCAGCCTTAAGGAAAGGGCTAGGAATGCCATCTACAACCTTAAGCAAAGCAATTTCCCAGACCTTGAGGAACAAAATGTTCTCCAATGACTCAAAAGAGGAAGCTTTGATTCCTATGCCACCACCCTTGAATTACAAGTGTATCAAAGTGGATTAGAAGAAGATCACAATGACATCCTCATTGATGTCCTTCACAGAGGAGTAGATGGAAAACTGGCCAGTGCAATGGCCATCTTAAATCCTCAACCAGATAGTTGGAAAGACTAGGTCAAACGGGCCTATGCCTTTGATGAGAACTTCAGAAGGCTGAAGAAGATCAGAGAATGAACTCATTACATCCCATTTGCCTCTTCTTCTCCTAGGTCCATCCCCACTTGAGATCCAAACACAATGGACATCAACTCAGTCCAGCTCACTCCTGCTGAACAAGCTGAACACATGAGGAACAACAAATGCTTCATCTGCCACCAGGTGGGATGTTGCTCCACCAATCACAAGAAAACAGGAGGACATCCTCCTCCAAGAAATCGACCCCAGACAACTGTTGCTCAAATTTCAACAGATGCTCTGGAAGAATTCATCCAGAACAGTGATCTTTCACGAAATGAGCTGCTCTGCATCCTCAAAGTATGCACTTCCCCAGACAAAGAACAGGAGATTAGGGGGGTAACTTTGGAATCAGATTTTTAGAAGGGAGAGCAGAAGCAATGGCTGCATCTCCCCAGAACCTTGCTCCTGTTTTTGTATTAGGAACCAACTCTAGAGCAATCAAACTTCCAATTCACCTAAGCAAAAACAGGAAGAGTCAACCCATTGCTGTAACCACTCTTGTTGACAGTGGAGCTACCAGATGCTTCATCCACAAGCATCTAGCATGGGCCAACCAATGGCAATTAGAATGATTACCACAACCATATGTAGCCAACAACATAGATGGATCTACCAATCAAGGGGGACTTATCTGCCACTCAGTCACCCTTCATCTCCTTATCAGAGAACAGGAGGAAACATGACAATTCTTGGTATTAGACTGTGGAAAAGAGCAAGTCATCTTAGGGATGACTTGGCTTCAAGAATCAAACCCAAAAATTGATTGGACCACAGGGACTGTAGAAATACTACCTAAGAAAAAAAGAGGAGACCTGATCACCCAATGATACCTCCTTCAGTATTTGGAAATTGACCACAAAACTATTGCTCAAACAACTTTATCCACTGAGCTAGCACAAAAAACCACTCAGATGAAAACAGTACCCTCCTTGACCAATTCAGCATGTACAAGGATGTCTTTGGAGAACCGGAAAAAGGGGAGCTACCTCCATCTCATCCTTACGATCACACTATAGAGGTAACAAAGGATTTTATGCCAAAGATGGCAAAAGCCTACCTCCTCAATCCAAAGGAGCTGGTGGCCTGTAAAGAATTTGTGGATGAACATCTTTCTTCTGGAAAAATCTGACCATCCAAATCTCCACAAGCCTCACCTTTCTTCTTTGTGCAAAAGAAAGATGGAGGACTCCACCCCTGCCAAGACTATCAATATCTCAATCAGCACACTGTTAAAAATGCCTATCTGCTCCCTCTGATCTCAGACTTGATTGATAAACTAAAAGACTCCTCCCCTTCACTAAATTCAATATACAGTGGGGGTACAATAATGTACAAATCAAAGAAGAAGACACTTGGAAAGCAGCATTTATTACCCCTTTCAGACTCTTCAAACCAACAGTCATGTTCTTCAGGCTTTGTAACTCCCTCCCAACCTTTCAGGCCTTCATGGATGATGTATTCTGTGATATGGTCACCAAAGGATGGCTCTTGATCTATATGGATGATCTTATCATCCATACTGATGGGAACCTGGACCTCCATCACTCCCACACTGCCCAGGTACTCCAATGAATGAGAAAGCACAAATTATATCTGAAACTCTCCAAATGTTTCTTTGACATAAGTGAAGTAGAATACCTCAGACTGATTATCTGACTAGGGGAAATCACCCTTGACCCAGCAAAACTTAAAGCCATACAGGAATGGCAACCTGCATGATCAGTCAAAGCAGTATGATCATTCCTGGGATTTTGTAATTTCTATCAGAAGTTCATCCCTGACTTCTCCAAAATCTCTCAACCCCTACATGATCTCACAAAAAAAGGGGTTAACTGGGAATGGGCCACTCCACATCAAGAAGCCTTCCTTATGCTACAACAAGCATTCTACACCTGACCAGTATTATGGCTGCCTCACCTTGAACAGCCGTTCTTTGTTATGACAGATGCCTTACTCATTGCATGTGGAGCAGTACTAATGCAAAAGGATTCCAATGGTGATCTTCACCCCACTGTCTACTCTTCAAAAACCTTCTCTGAGGAGCAGAATTATGACATCTACAACCAGGAACTTTTGGCAGTCATAAGAGCCCTTGAGGAATGGTGGCACTATCTCTCAGGAATCCCACACCCAGTGACAATCCTAACCGATCATAAAAACCTCACATACTTCTGCCAGCCACAGAAACTCTCCTGTTGACAAGCTCACTGGATGCTATTTTTACAAGATTTTGACCTCATCATCCAGCATCTCCCTGGATCTCACATGGCCCCAGCAGATGCCCTCTCTCACTCCCCTGAAGCCAACACCGCTACTGACAACCAAGGAGTCATCCTTCTGGAAGGGATCCATTTTGCCCGAGCCCTGAATCTGGCCCTTTACAACAAAATCCACCAATCTACCCAGGCAGATCTGTTCATACTTGACACCCTTGCTGCCTTGGAGCAGGACAGTTCAATCTTGCCTCAGGCCTCTCATCAAGATTGGCATTTTGATCAAGGATCCCTTTACTTCAAAGGGTGACTCTATGTCCCCAATGCAGCCCAGTGAGACCTAGTCCATTCTGTCCATACCTCACCTGTGGGAGGACATGCTGGGTACTTCCAGCTTTTACACCTGTTACAATGCGACTATTGGTGGCTGGAACTTTCCTGGTTTGTGTGAAAATACATTGCTGGATGTGCCACCTGTCACACTTCCAAAGTTCTCACACACCCTATGGTTCCTCTGGCAAACCCCATCCCCAGCACCACCAGTTGCCTGTTCCAGTCCATCTCTGTCAATCTCATTATGGATCTCCCCCTATCTGCTGATTTTGATTCTGTGATGGTTGTGGTCAACCACAGCCTTACAAAGGGGGTAATTTTCACCCCTTGTACCAAAAACATTGATGCAAAAGGCATTGCATCATTGTTCTTCCAAAAAGTATTCCCTCATTTTGGTTTACACAACAAGTGTATCTTGGACTGAGGACCTCAATTCACCTTGGCCTTCACCAGAGAATTGGCCTGACTCCTTGAATATGATGTAGCCCTCTCCACAGCCTACCATTCACAAACTGATAGCAAAACCAAGTGTGTGTTACACTCCCCTATTTTTCTACATAGTTTTCCGCATTTTTCTAGTATTTTTCCTTATTTTTCTGGCTTCATTTGAATATTCTATGGATTTTCTATGGGTACATTCATTATATTCATTAACCAACG
>JBBPMG010000350.1:0-25163 GCA_038090195.1 Boletellus deceptivus
AGATTGCCACAGTGCACACGTGACTATTCTGGGTGTGACTTCTTCCGAAGGCTCCGGGACGCCGGGATTGAATGGAGCCATCAGGGTCTTGGAGAGCGCCGGTGCCTTGAGGGGTCTGATTCAATACGGCGTGGCTTGCGGCGTGGAAAAGCCTACACACGAGCCCGGTGTAGAAAGAAGCATGATCAGATGAGGTGCACCGCCGAGTGTGGCTCAGAGCCGAATACACCACAATTCATAGAAATAGAGACACCCAGGGATTAACCGGGGAAATTTTAGCTCGAAGTGCACAGGAAATAACCACACAGACAGCAACGTGAACATGCTCCCAGCAAATCGCCAAAGATCTCCATGTCCAGCCGTCGGAGTCAGAACTTAAATTCTTGTCCTCACCCTTGTCCTTGTACTTTTCCGGAAACGGGGCGGGGAATAGAGGCTCCTTATAATTATCGGTGAGTCAGCCTTACCTATCTCTGCTATCAATAAATCGAACCCTTGACGGAGGTTTCCGTCATATGTAGCCCTGCCAGTCACGCCCAGAATGATCGGTGGGTTCGCATCCGGATCCGGGTCTGATGCCGGTCGCAATGCTATCTTCGGGTTGGTAAAGCTCAGTGGGAAGCGCCGAGCCACCTTCATCAAAATGGTTACTTCTTCCCAGAATGTTTCCATGTTGAGCGTGCCAGGAACGCACAACTGAACCATTCGAGGGCTCAGATAAACGTTGGGTCGTTCACCTGAGACAGGCCAACGAGGACCGCATCCCACAAGTTTAACCATGCCAGTCGTCAACAACCGAGACGTGCCATTCCTTCCCGTAAGCGCCCATCCATCCCCCGAGATCCCCTTGTATCTCCTACTGATTTTCCCCGTGCTGTTAGTCACAAAACAAAATCAAGCCTCCCACCAAGTCTCTCAATAACCCAGAAGAAGGCCAGGAATCATATCTATGGTACATCACCGAAGACGAATACCTCAGGCTCAACCAGTTGTTCGGCGGCCGCGACTTTCAGGAAACAAACATGGGCGGTACGAGGGTCGTCGGCCTCCCATCGGCTTGCAAAGGATGTGGCAAGTATACCGAATTCATCGACTGGTGAGTGTCCTTCGTCCTGCAAGGCACCGGGGACGGTCGGCTGACTGGAAGGTTTGTATTCAGGGTATGGACAGCACTCCGGCGAGGGGTTCACACGCGCGAGTTCATGTTCAATGCGCTCAAGCACGGTCGGCAGGGCGCGGAGAACATGCACGACGTGTATTGTTCCGAGTGCGGCTTGCTCACCGCCGCACGGTCGAGAAACAACGCAGAAGGCGGGGATGAGGCGCCGAGAATCGACCTTGCCAAGGTATGCAGAATAACCAGGCGAAGATAGCGACGGGTGCTTATACTTAATGACGAAGCCTCTTGATCGATCCAAGTATGATTTGATGCCTGAACTATTGGGATTCAAGTCGCAGCTGCAGACTGAAAAGAGCAAGGAAGGCGGGGTAAGATCGGGCGTTGCTCTTGATGATGGTATCGTTGATCCGGATGATGACCGCCTATTCTGCAGGCTATAACGTGGGGCAAGTGGTGGCTGGATGATACGGGAAGTACAGCCGCCTACCGAGCTCGGATCGCAAGGGAACAGGCTGAGGCCAAGCTCAAGGCAGAAAACGAGGCGGTGGAAGAACCAAGTGGACAAGCGAGTGTGTAGATGATTATTGTGAATATATGCTATAATGATGCATGATACATCGATAGCCTGAGCTCGCTTGCAATGCGCCACGCTTGGCGCATGCGAGAAAATCCAGTGGGTGACCAGCCAGCTCAAGCAGAGGTGATTCTGAGCATGTTGGGGCCTTCCGTCGTAATTTGTTCCGTACTATAAGACAAAGCGTTCTGAGATGATGTACAAATGGCACTGTAACAACTCGCAATCGACTTCCTAGACTTAGACTTAGACTTAGTAGTAACTCCCAAAGCTACTGTCTTTGTGCCCGCAACCCTCAAGATAGTCTACCTAGTACATATGCTAGTAGGGCTGGGCGGGCTTTTCTGCAGTACATTACCGCACTCCCCTTCGCCATAAGTGCCTTGTTTTAGCCCGGGCCCCTGCTTGCTGCCATGCCTTTACACAATTGGTACCTGTAGCATGCGACTGACTAGACTCTATCCAGAGACCATTGAGGCAACCCCATTGTCGTCATCCCAGCAACCACGAATTGAAGAATTAGCTTTGTATTCACACAGAATCACACTGCTGGCGCAACTGCATTATTTTGAGTCTCAAACGCAACTACGGCTGCTCTGCCGACAACGAACAGATAGCATGTGCTTTGGGTCCATTCAATGAAAGTAACAACCCGGTTACTGTTCGGTTTTCTTCCTGGTTTCCTCGGAGGCTCCCTCAGTGACGATGTCGGCGGCCGCTTTATGCCAGTGGGCTCCATAAATACCCGACCAGTACTGAGAAGCAAGGGTCATCCATGCACATGGGAGCTCGATCGAAGGGAAAACGTACGGGAGGGTCTACAGGACCTACAGCCTGCGGCTGACCGGCGATGGCGGTAGCATTCTCTACCCACTGGGCCCCGGTGGTAGCCCAACGCTGCAAGAACGGTTGTGAACAAGACATGAATTGCAATAGCGGACTCGTAGAAACATACACAATGGTGACCGTCTCCAGCACCTACCGGGGCCTGTAAGGCTTCCTCCTTGGTAACACGGCTGTCAGAGGACATTTGGTGTGACTTGAAAGATTGGTGGGTTCATACCGATATGGGGCCTTGCATTTATGCTCATCGTGAACTAGCCAAGCCGATGCACCCCGTTAACGGAATCAGGCGTCGTAGCGGGGGTACTAATGCCATAGGGGGCGGATCCGGGGGACACACGTACCCATCTTCCGATGCGCCCAATATACCTGGACTTGACCATCCTGGGCCCTGGCTCTGCGGCTGCTTCCGATGGCTCCAGAATGTCGGTATTGGCACTCAAAATAACACATTGGAGTTATCAGGCGGCCGGATGCCAGCATGCTGTTTAGCACGAGGCCAGAGAATGTGGGATTAGGGAGGGTCGGGGTTTTGTTTGTCCTTCCCGCGTGACTCCCAGATTGCTCAGGTGAAGTTCGTCGACTTTGCCCCAACCTGGCCCTATCTAGGGTCGAGGCACGCCTCCACCGGCTGGCAGAGCACCGTGGAGGTTCTACAACCTTTCGGACTCGGACGTGAGACGCACGCTCGAGAGTTTCCATAGAATTTTGCGCGCTCATTTCTGGAAAACTTGCTAGTAACGTGGGGTTTGGTGACCCGGTGGGTACCGCAGACCGGTCTGGTGATCACTGATCGATGATCAGCCACCTGAATGCCTCTCTCTATTGGACGCCGATGTCATTGACGATTGCACTCGAAAATCGCGGTGTACCCTGAAACAGAACCGAACAAGACGATGGATACCACTGGCGCAATTTGACTCTCAGCCCAGGGGGAGGTCTTGCATCATTTGGTCACATTAACACCAGCGCCCGTTACTTAAGCGACGGCTCCCGACCACTCCAAATGTTGTAGATTAAATTTCTCTGTCAGGGATCCACTGGCCTCGTGACACGGGACTTGTTGTACGAAACGGAAAGAAAGAGCCACTGCTGATACAGTGGTTCTTCAGGGCTTTGTAACAAGGTTGTGTTGTCGCTCAAGATATCGGCTAATGATACTTCCGCTATGCATAGGAGGGCTTCTAGTACAGTGATATTGCTTAGCATGCTTACTTCTCCCGGAGCCACCGGAAGCGCCAAGTTGCCTGGTATGATGCAAATTTGGCAGGAAGTTTGACATTAGAGCCACCCAACGCACTCGGGGATGGTGTTGGATGGCTTGGAACGAGCGCCGATCTAACCCTCAGCGACGCAAGAGATCCAAATACAACTTACAGCAGAGTCAGACATGGTAAAATCACACGAGTAGGTTGCACGGTCGTTCCATGGAACTCGACCATACACGGGGGTAAAACGAAGGTTCGGTGCGGATGATCCCTGAATGGAGAAGAGTGCCCCACCTTCCGTCGGTGCCATTGGTAGCCCCGTAGTTGCAGAAGGGAGTGCATACCAGGCTTATTACCAGCAAACGCGGTGTCGACTTCCGCAGCGCAGTAATGTATCAGCGACCCGTGAGACAACTAGGTTTTGTCATATGCTCCTCACTCAGAACAACAGCGTATCAACAATGCAAACACGCGCTTCCAGTTTTACTCGGATTGGGAGGAAGAACCCCGGGCCTTGCTACTTCGACTTGGCTTCCTCCTTCTTGGTTTCCTCCTCCTTGGCTTGTTCGGCGACGATATCGTGGCCGTGCTTAGGCCACGGAAGTATATTGATCGTTAGCCAGTGTAGCTGCAAGTGAGGGGACGCCATGCAAGGAAAGTGAACAGATTTAGCTGGAGCAGAAAAGATAACTCAAAGGAAAAAACATACAAGAGACTGGTGACTGCCCTTGTGCTCGGATTGCTCCTGGTTGGTCTCAGACGCTCCAGTCTGTCGGACGACGTCAGATGAGGCCTATTTCACGGGACCACGACAACAAAATATGCAGCAGACGCACAGAGGACATATTGTGACCAGGCTATAGCAGGCGATAGACAGCAGAGTGTGATTCAAGAGGAGTTGGGATCAACTTTGAGGCACCGTCGCATTGGCATTATATACCGACAGCCCATCAGGTGTTGTATAAGCAAACAAGATCGGGGACGGATGCGGGAAGAGAGCGGAGGCCGCCCAGATGGTGTCTCCAGTTACACCCGCATTCGGAAGTGCGCAATGTTGGGCGGCCAGCCTTCCGGGATACATGGGGATTATCTGAGGAACGTATCACGCGCATCACGGTTCATAGGTGCAACGTCAGGATCAGTTTTACAGATGGGAGAAAAGAGCACATCTTTCAGTTTGGAGCTTCTCTTTTGAGAGAGGAATCTGGAATAATAAATAGAATGGAAATAAAGACTGGATCAATCGGACGGTACTCGTAAGTAAATCCATCGAGCTCAATGGTAGCGCTGTAGCAGGTATGGGGCGATATCATGCGTCCCAGCAAGGTCGAGTCTTATTCAATAAAGTTCAGCTGTACACAAAGAGTGAGTGACAATGCAGATGATAGAAGACCAGAAGCGCATTAGCCTAGTCATCACGAAGGGATCGAACAGAATCATTCTCACTGAACTGGACTGAATTATGCAAGCGATCTCCATAGGAATGGAAGCTTCCACAAGAGCTATCTGGAGTCTATCCGGAAACAGGGCGTCAGCGCTAAAAACGGTGAGAAAGCTTGCGTGCATCATGGCACCTGATTGTGGCTGCATTCAGTAGCTCCGACATGCCGGTATTGTCACCTATATTGGAGCCACCAGACGCCTGCAAAGCGTCATAGGCCGACCAGAACTAGCCGTAACTGAAAACATGATGGAAACTCACCAGATTGGCACGGTCATGCCATGGGCAAGGACAAGAGATCCAGAGCATCACAAACGAGGAACGTGTGAGCGTTGCAACGAGCGGAGCGCTCCATGCCTGTTAGATGATGCGGTGGCTCCGGGAGAGAGTAGTGCCAAATTTTACTGACCTTTTTGGTGGTGCAACTGCCAACCTTCGCGCCCCGAGAGAAGAAAGGGAAAACTAGACAGGGAAACAAACGACTCACGCATAGTGAACATAGTATTGCTTCTGTCTGTTGATGGAGTCCAGCTCGTAGAGAGAGGAGCTCTTGATGGCCCCACGTTGGATCGGGGCTCAAAAATTCAGAGTCATCTCTTTACACAGTCACTGAACCCAGCTGTTTGCGTGAACGTTGTTAGGTCTCGCTAGGTCTCGCATGAGAACTTTCCTCTTCAGAGCCTGAGTCGTTTCTTCGACTTGCTCATGAAACCTTCCACTGACCCTCTCATACTGTGCGTGATTGCACCTCCAAGACCTCGCACGTGGTGTTCAGTGCTGGAATACCTGATTGATTTTCGTTTCATCCAGCCGGCCATTGTACTTTGTTTGTATCCAACCGACGTCAACCACGCTCTTCCTTGGAAGATTTTTTCAGACGTTGCAGCACGTTGCAACAAGCCTTTTTACAGTCATACGCAGTAACTTATCATGTTTTCCTTTCCCGTTCCCTCGATGAGTCATGCTTTTCTAGCGTCTGGAAGGTTTGATTATCCACAGGAAGTGTGCGCATGGCGAACAGGTGGCGTTGTGCCTCCCTGAACGCATGTTAGAGAGGCCGGTATAAGGAAGGCCGGAGCCTCTGTGACAGAGTGACCCATGATGGTCACGCCTCGCGCGCGTCCCGCTCTCTACTACCCCCTTTGGCCGTCTTCTACACCCGCTTCTCCTATGGTTCGCTCTCTGGATCGTAACTTTCGGACCGCCAAGACATGTAGTGGCTTGTTTGTTTGCTGAACAGGTATAAATAATGTGGCCCCCGAGTCAGTACGAATCTCGCAGTCTCCGAAGCCCGCATTATCGTCTTATACACGCTATAGTAACATCCAATGGCATCTTCTGGGATAGTGGTACGTCGTCCTTATCACCACGGAATATACATATTGACACACATCAGTACTGGGAGGGAGGTTTAAACAAACTTGATTGGAAATGTTCCTCCACTGGGATTACCCAAGAACAGGCTGCGAAGGAGGACACCAGCAAACCTGCTATTGGCCTTGTATGTATCTGTCGTTGTCTGGTTTTTGTTCTCCGGTGACACACACGCTTCAGAACTGGTTTTCTCCCCCGCCCAAGCTTTGGCCTCATCCTGCCTCCGACGTCGTTGCTGAGCAGGCCTCGGGCTCAGAGGAAGCCCAAAAGAAGTCCAAGTAGTGGTGTTTTTCCTTTGAGCGTAGTGCAACTTGTGGCATGTGTAGGGTCATTGTCTGTATTGGTCGTGTCAACTTAACTGGAGAAAAGATTCTGGCCGGACACCACAAATGACACACGCAGAGATTTCACGATTGTCATATAGGATTCGACCATGCACTGGGATAAGATAAAGGTTCGGTGCGGGTGATTCCCGGACAGAGAGGTGTGCCCCACCATTCATCGGACTGTCAATGGTAATCCCGCACTTGCAGCTGCAGACGAAAATGCATGCTAGCCAACACGGTGTCGATTTTCCCAGCAGTGATATACCAACAACCAGTGAAAGGCCGAGAAACAATTGGTTTTCATATATGCTCCTCACTCAGACGATACAAATACACCGAATTTTACTCAGGCTGAGGGGAAGAACCCCAGGCTTTGCTACTTGAACCTGGATCCCTATTTCTTGGCTTCCTCCTCCTTGGCTTGTTCGGCGACAATGTTGTGGCCATTCTCAGGCCATGGACATTCACTGATCGTCGGCCAGCGTGGCTGCAAGTGTTGGGACACCGTGCAAGGAAAGTAAACAAGCTCAGCTGGAGCAGAAAAGATAACCCGAAAGAAAGAACATACAGGAGGCTTGTGGCCGCCCTTGTGCTCGGATTGCTCCTGGTTGGTCTCAGACGCTCCAGCCTGCGAGACGTCAGGGGAGGCCCATTTCATGGGACCGCGATAACAAGAGATACAGCGGACGCACCGAAGACATATTGCAACGATGCCGTAGCAGGTAATAGACGGTAAAGTGTGATTTGAGATGGGTTGGGATCGATCTTGGGGCATCGCGGCATTAGTATTTATATTGGCAGCCCATCAGGATTTGTATAGACGAATAGGATTGGGGGCAGGTGCAGGAAGAGAGCTGAGGTTTCCCAGACGGTGTCTCCAATTGCACCCGCATTCGGAAAGGCGCAATGTTGGGCGGCCACAATATGGCCCTTTCTGGGGTACAAGGGGATCACCTGAGAAACGTATCACACACATCATAATTTACAGGTGGAACGTCAGGGTCAGTTTTACAAATGAGAGAAAAGGGCACATCCTCTAGTTTGAAACCTCAGTTCTGAGCGGGAAATCTGAGAGAATAAAACGAAAACGGAAATGAAGACTGGATCGATTGGACGATGCTCGTACGTCAATGCATTGAACTCAAAGGTGGCACCGTGTCAGGAATGAAATGATATCATGCCTCCTGGAAAAGTCGAATCTTGGTCAATAACATACCAATTCCGCTGCACACAAACGATGAGCGACAATGGAGACGATCGAAGACGAGGGGTGCATGATAGATTCATGACTGCATATCATTAGCCTAGTCACCGCGACAGGTTCGAACAAAGTTACCTCACTTAACTGAGTGGAACCATGCAAGCGATCTTCATGGGAATTTACATACTACTAACAATGATGGAGGCTCCCCAAGAACCCTGCGGAGTCTATTTGGGAACGGGGAGTCGGCACCAAAAAGTGGCGAGAAAACGTGCATGCATCACGGCACCTGATTGTGGCTGCATTCATTGGCTCCAACATGTCGGTATTGTCACTGATACTGGAGCCACCAGAAGCGTCACGCCGGGTCGACCACAACCAAACACATAATATCTGATCAAACCAAAATGCAGATCGACACGATAGGAAACTACCCCACCAGAGTGGCACGGTCATGCCGCAGGCGGGGACAACAGATCCAGGGCATCACAAACGAGGAACGTGTGAGCACTGCAATGAGAAGAGCTCTTGGACGCTCAGGCCGAGATTGCGAGTGGCGGCATGCGGTATGGGGTTGCTTCCCCTCCCTCTGCTCCTCCAAGGTCTTCGTCTTCACCATCCTTGAACCCAGCTTGGGAACAATTGAGACCATCCCTTTAGTTTGGGCGCTGCCACTCGTCCAGCACGTACGATACGGCACCCACCGCGGTCTTCCGTCTGAAGCGGAGGAACCCCAGTAGCGGTGGCCCTCTCCTCGTACATCTTAACAGCCCTCTCCTTATCTTCTTTCAACAGTGCGTTTGCCTTGCTGGACATACCAACCTTGCTTGCCTGAGACAGCAGTCTCTCCGCGGTAGTGTCTAGTTGGGTCTGAGAGGTATGGGAATCAGTACGGACTTGTTGTGGTCGGTGAACCGCTCCGTCCCGATCGCTGTTTCTGTCGTGATATCGGCGTTGCTCGTGCTCAGGTGGGTAAGACGATGATACAAGACCATCTTGGCCTGCTTGAGAGAGTAAAAGCCTGGCTGCAATCTGTACGTCAAAATCGTTGTCGGACATTGTATCAACAAGGGCAGGCAGCGCGTCCATGGGCGTAAAGCCCATTTATGAGTTGACCAATAATACGTGGGGGTGGTGAGGTAGTGCGCGGCGGGCGAGCCGGCGCCCTTGTGGATGGATTCGGGGGGAATGAGTGTCAGACTAGGTAATAGGTGCATTCGGTGCGGCCCGCTCGGCCATCGTCATGGTTGGCTCAGTCTCGGCCTCGGTTGGCCAGAGCATCGTCTAGTGAGGAAGCGAATAAGATGCTGAACGCGTCTCCACCAGGTGGGGTGGCCATTTGCGCTGTCTGCATTGCCGACCGTTGAGCTGGTTAATCGCTACTATGGGCCGGCTGGACGGCTGTGAAGGGGACAGAATCGAGAAGGCATCGTACTGCGGTCTGCGTGGTGGGGCAGCTCCAAGTTTCTTATGCGGCTGGTGTTGAATCGGCTTCGTCGGGGGGGCAGACGACGTCCAGAGATCAGTAAACGAGTCGGCCATGGTTTTCAGAGAACGCGCTCGCAACAAAGAGAGATCGAAAGCAATACAGCGAGAAACAATTACGTAATTCATGGTCTTGTTATTACGTAATCGTAACAGCCAACGTACACCATTCCCTTTGCTCCTGCGCACTTTTCTCCCAAGCCGTGAGTGCACCGGCTTACCAGATTCCGGTTTACCAATATATGCACCGTCATACATTCTGAATGTAATCATTCGATATCGCAGCCTTTTGGCGTAGCGAGTGATTGTCTGACGGTTTGACCTTTACACTTACGCTTCAGCTTCCCAAAGCAGAGCGGAGTCGAGAGCAAGAAAGGTGAGGATGAATCCAAAGATGCGACCGAAATCTTTATCTTACATTTGATTCATCCCGGGTCTTTCGACAACTTTATCACGTTAGAGCCGTCGATGAGGAGCTCGGCGTCGCGTTTCCCGGGTGAACTGAGTCGTTCCAAGCTTCTACGCTCTATGAGCAAGCATCAAATACGGCTTTAACAGAGCGATGGCTCCTATGCGCGCCTGCATCAGTTTTTCGTTGCCCTACAGAAATAACACAGAGGCTCGGCAAGATTTGAGGCTCTCCTTTTTCGGCCTCGGGAATGTCCATCGCTGGCCCTACCAGCCGGTCGGCGGACATCAGTGCGATCCTTATTTCCTACCCTAGGCTTCCCATGGGTGTCCACCTCACAGATCCTACGTCGCATTTGACCCCGCTCATCAACATTTGTTATTTGACAGTTGTCACAACTCTCTCTCTGCTACGATGTCTTGCTCGCATTTATGCGATTGATAGACTACATCGATACGAGGCCGTGACCAACTATCATAAACGATGCTGCTACTTGGACTTTTTCTGGGTTTCCTCCGAGGCTTGTTCATCAGCGGCAACGATGTCAGAGCCACGATGAGGCCACCGGACGTCTGCGGTAAACCAAATCTGTGGCAAACATCACTGAAAAAGTGAAAGTCTGAATGGGGGACATGAACCGCACAATGCCACCCTTGCCAACACCACCGTCTTTCAAGGCTTGTTCCTTGGCAATCTCGGAAGCTTCACCCTTCCATAGATACTTGTTTTCCCATTGCTGAGATGCCTGTGATTAGTACGTGTTTTCCATGGAAATAAGGACGCACAAGGGGCGGCTGCTCTGCCATTGAATCTGACTGTAAGTGGACGATGGTGTGACTTGAGACTGGGAGGCTGTTGGATTTCTGCCGACTCGGGAGCTCGTATTTATACCTGGCCTAGCTTAAACAAGTTATTACACCTGTCGACCGTGTCATAGGAATCTGATTAGGCGCAAAGGGCGGGTGAAGCAGGAATGACGTGGTGATACACAGGGACGTACCGGGGAGTGGAGACACGCGGTACTACTGATGGGGCATTGCCGTGTCACTGATCCCCGATCGCCACACGACCACTGTCGCCGAGGGTCGCTTTCATATATTAGATACTCCAACGTACTAAGGAGGTGGAGTATTTACTGTCCCCAGCATTTACCCCCTTTCGTCCACATGATCAAACGATTCAAACCTTTGACACACACCGGTCGGCGGGGGTCGGAACCTGAAGCAACCTGAGCCAGTGAAAACCTGCTACCCAGCTTTCGTGTTCACGTGCTGAAACTCCCTCTACCGTAGTGCGGCTCGACTCAGACGGAAGGAATTCAGGCGTGGCCGAGGGACTAGCACTATTACTCGCATGGTGCGACCGCATTTGTTTCACTCCCATTGCCAGTATCCTATGAGAATTGAGTCCTACGAGAATATCAGTATACTTGTTTCTGCGATCCTGGACAATACCCATTTGTGCTGGTGGGTTTGGCTCTCGCTTTCCCTTGGAAATCTGTGCTTGGGCCTTGCTTGCTGTGGCGTTCGTGACGATATTACTATTGTCATAACCAGTACCGAGCTCGGGCTGCTCGGCCTAGGCAGCCAAGCCCAGAAGTGTTCTAATCTGGCTGGCAAAGAAACCCCTGCATCTCGAATAGTTTGCGATTGCAGTCGCGACAACTCGATTGTCACGACCGTATCAATGCGAAACTACGGAAGACTACCACAGACGACGGAAACTAGATATACAACAAGCTGCACCGTCTTTACCTGGACTGCTTCTTGGCGTCCTCCGAGCCAGCGGCTTGCTCGTTGACAATGTCCGAAGCACGATGACTCATTGATGAGGCCACTTGAGTTCAGGGGTAGGCCAAATCTCGAATATTCGTCGCTAAACAGTTGAGGGTTTGAAGAGTGGAAGAAACATACGACGTGGCCGGGCTCGTCGGCCTCAGCATTTTCCTTTGTCAGACGCAGCGAATCTCCAACGACGTATCCTCCAGTCCTGAGGTGTGTTGTCAGGGTGAACATGCATTGGTAGCAACGATGTACAACTACAATTGTCCCGTTGGCGGGGTTCATCGTATGTGACTACTGTGAGCGGTAGACGATTATGGTCGGTGGAGGCTGTCAAGTTTTCGCTGCCTTGCGATCAACTTACTAATTTCTGGACGTAAACTAAATATGCCGTGACACCTGGACGGCACTGAATGTGGGCGCAGGCCCCAAAGCACAGGGATTGAGTACGAAACTCAGGAGTGACGTGGAGCTGCGAAAAGGGACATGAAGGTACGTGTAGGAGTGATGTATCATCCGCATCACCGATCACTAGACGACCAATGTCACCGAGGGTGGTCTTCTCTATACTGGCATCAGTGAAGGCACCTGGAAGGAGGCGCAACCCGAATCGTCTACAGTGCTCTCCGTTGTGAGTGTACAATCATGCTATTCTCTGAGAGCGGGAAAGAGACGTACAAGTCGAAAAACGATATAGAAAGTCACGTCAGTATGCTCTGGGTATGAATTGTACCGTATGATTGCACGACTATAAAGAGCGGGGAAGTACTGGCTCGACACAGAAAGAAAACCTTGATTTTTCGATGTCTCAGCGTCGTGAAACATACAGTACATCTTCTGAGAGATAAAAGGAATGAGATACAAGGTGTATGATACTGATCGGATACCAGGGAAACATCCCAGCAATTGGGGTGACCGGAACGAGGATCGCTTAAGAGTACTCGCGGTCTGGCACTGAGCAAGGGTGGTGCTGGTGGCCCCGGCCTACATCCACTGAACGGAGTTTAAGTAGATTTGAAGACCCTCAAGACCCTCGAGAAATTGTTGACGAACAGTTCAAACTCCCTTTGCTATCAGCGGGAGCGGACAGACAATGGCCATGGCAGGTAATGTCGCCGATATCCGGCCAGGTCGCTCGGAGAATTCCACGCGTCCATCAGAAATGGCATCAACTGTATCTTGAGCACTTTGAGAATCCCGGTTATAGTTATATCGTGTGCGGAACACAGCGGGAGGTCGCATGTACTATCAGTCAACTGTCTCCACAAGTAAACCGCCGAGCTGGAGTGAGAAAACTGGATTTTCTGACGTGCAAGAGGGCTCCAAACTAGTCGAATTGTTAAAGTGGCAGCTGCAAACTCCGTAGTTTGGCGCCGAGAGGAGTGTTGGACGACGAAGTGCACACAGAATAATGCTGCAGCCAGGCTATTGTGTTCATTATCGGCGATGCCATCTCGTGTGAGTGAACGCTGTCAGCTCTAAATTCCATGAGGCACGGTTTCCATGAGGCACGGTGGGATAAACTTGAGACAAATGGAACAAGGTCTGCACAGACTGTCAGAAGAAGCGGAGTTCGAGAACATACTCTCGTTCACAGTGTCCGAGTCTTGGTCGTCAAGTTCTACGTGACTGAACGAGGGACAGAACTATACCCCACCTCAGTTTCCCGCTCGTTTTCTCTTTGTTTGTTTATCCAGCTCACGGGCCAGTGCGCGCCCATGAGGTCGATCATGTGGCAGTGCCAGCGCCGGGGTTCCCCGAGGCGGGGGGAACCTGCACCTGTTTACTTTTATTGCACCGCCACGGTAAATCTCCCTGGCTACAGATCGTAGTAAGTTTTATGGATTATCATGACTTAACTTCCCTTTTCACTGTGAATAAAGCACGCCCGTTCACCTATCAGTATTTTATCCCTGCCCTTGCATTTCTACTATCCTCACATTTCTCAAGGCGGGCATTCAAGCGTCGCACACTCGATTTTCACCCCTCCACCCCTTGCATTGATTGATTTTGTTGCGTGGAATTTCTTAGGCACTGACCCGTGTCTCTTCATTCCAACCACATGTAGCATCTCGATACATGACTGTAGACAGTAGGCATAAGCGCCCATGTAGGTCCCTTTTTCCAGGGCTCCGTGCTAGCGAAATAGACGAGCTTGTTCAATCTAGCCTATGAGTCTTGCAGAGATACTCAAACTGATAGGGTGCGACTGCCTACCTAGGCCGCTACCGCTAAAAAGAAAGTACCACCAAGCACGACACTCTTCAACATGTAGCCCTCCCGTCCGGGAAGCCGCAAGAGCGTCATCCGCACTGAGTGCTGATCTCTCCACAAAGGCATGATAAAGAGTGATTTGACGACTCTAGCCAGCTGCACACGGTACGCCATCTCTCGTAAGTCACGTGAACTTTTGTACAAACGTCGGCGATCAGCCTAATGAAAGCTCAAGACACACTCTCGTTCTTCTTATACTTATACTCTTGAATCAGAACAACATAAGAAGATCGGCACAACTACGTTCCATACAAACAAGAGACCATCACAGCTCTGAACAGACGACGACCACGACGACACGAGCTTTACTCGACGCTGGAAGGACCCTGGACTCGGTTACTTGGACTTAGATCCCCCCTTCTTGGCTTCTTCCTCTTTGGCTTGTTCGGCAACGATGTCATGGCCGTGGTGAGGCCAGGGGCGGATATGGATTGGCATCCAGTGGTGGGGCTGCGAAGGGGACGTTATTCAAGAAACCGAACGAGTTCATGAAAGAGAAAGCATACATGACGTTTGTGATCATCACTCCCGTGCGCGGATTGCTCCTGGTTGGTCCCAGCCTGTCAAACGATGTCAGAGGAGGCCGGTTCCATGAAACCGGAACGAAAATGTGCAGCGGACGCACGGAAGACATGTCACGATGAGGCTGTAGCAGGTGATAGACAGTAAAGTGTGGTTTCAGATGGGTTGGGTTGGAACCGACCTTGGGGCTTTGGTATTTATACCGACAACACATCGGGCACTGTATAAGCGAACAGGACCGAGGACAGATGCGGGAGGAGAGCGGAGGTCGCCCGGACGGTATCTCCAATGGCACCCGCATTCGGATAGCCGCAAAGTTACCCAGCCACCATAAGTCCCCGTCCGGGAAGTAAGGGGATTACCTTGAGGAGCGTCACGCGAATCACGGTTGATGGACGAGGCAAGCTTACCATTGAATATTGAATCTCAGTGGTCAATGGGAGAAAGGGGCCCGTTTTCTGCTTTGAGACATTCAGTTTTGAATGGAGAATCCGGGAAATGAACAAAAGATACCTAGATTGAATTGAGCCATGCTAGCGATCTTCACGGAAATACACAACTGATGGAAACCTCCGACAAAGAGCCATCCGCAGTCTGCTCTGAAGTGGGGCATCAGCGCTAAAATGTCACAACGAAACGGCGTCCATGGCGCCTGTGACCTGATGGTGGCTGGATTCAGTGGCTCAGACGTGTCAATTGTCACCGACAGGGGAGCCATCAGACGCTTGGAATGTGCCACGGGCCTGTCACAGTAAACCCCGACCAAGCCCCGTCCAGAATGTGGCTTATAGCACAGACCGACATGATGGAAAAGCACAAGCGCCGCAGGGTCATGCCGTGGGTAGACCATGGATCCAAGGCACCACAAACGAGCGACGTGACAAACATTGCAACGAGAAGAGCGCTCCACACCCCCTGGATCACGTGGTGGCACCGGGAGGGATAGTTCTAAGTCACAAAGACGTACGGTGGACATATGATCCGAGTACTGGTAGACGATGTTGCGGCTCGAGAGATGTATGGATTCATTCCGATCCAAACACCTTGCATTTATACCTGGTCACAGACCAACAGGTACTATACCTGTCGGCGGTGCGACGGGAAACAAGTCTAGGGGTAGTAGTGTAAGGACTCAAATGTAGGTCACAGAGAGGGCGCTGTAGGAGCGCATCCGGAGGCACATACGTCCGTACACAGGTGCACCTACTATACCCATCTATGCCAATGTTCAGCAGTTTTCAAGTATTCTCGTGGTGGTGATCGGTATGAGCGAAGTAAGCTACTCGGTCGTACCACACGGAAGAAAACACTCACAACAGGACAGCCCCGAACCGCAGTCTACTTGGTACTACTAGGATATCAGTGTCTGCGGCGTGCTCGAGATCATGTATTGCGATCGCGATTCCATCCAATGGCTTCGAAATAGCAGTATTGTCACCTGTATCAGAGCAGCCCTGTGCCTGAATAACGCGGCATGGTTCTCGAGATGAACCCCAACCAAGCCCTTATCATACCAAGAGATCAAGGGTGTGTGGCTCCGGGAGAACGTAACGCCGGACAGAACAGCGTGTGCGCCGAACAAGCTTCTCTATCCAGGCGAATAGATATCACTGGGTGCTGCCTTGCTTGAAAATCTGCAGTTCGATTGCTCAAGCTGACCAAGCACTACTTTTACTATTGTATGACGAGGGTCGCTTGTGATCCTAGAGACAAGAGCTACAAAATGCAGATTTAAACAGAATGAACCAATGCAGACAGAAACGCGAATCTGGAATGGGGCGCAGAGAGAGATGCACCAAGAAGTGAGCAGGAACAACTTGAAAGCCGTTGGCCTGTGACTGGGACGAGGTCCGGAGGTATGAATATTAATCTCCGCTTCAAACTGGCACCCAGCAGCGAATCTTCCTCTCGACCTAGCGCTCATCCACAGGTTCCAACTCATGTCCTCGGAAGTAAGACCGATTTGCTCTTTACACGTACTTGCGATGGTGAGTCTTGTGAGGCATCCATTGTTTCTTTATAACCGTCAATGATATCCAATTTTACAAATTATGCTGATTTAATGAATATGACCTGTTTAACAAACGGGAATGACCATTAACCCAGATGTGTTTCTGAGACTTCCTACGACCTCATTTATTGTTGTTGACATTCATACTGATACATTTACAGGAATTTTCAAGTCAAACCGGCTTTCTCGAGGCATTGTTGTCTAGGTGATTTTCTTTGAATCTGGTTCGAGTTTTGGCACTGGTGAATTGCTGGGACATTCGCCGGTGGCATTTTGCTCGGTTCCTGTGTTATGGTGCGCTTCATGGGATTCGCTTTCTGGTATTAGGTTGGAAGTGCTTTCAAGCGAAGATGGAGCGGTGCGGGAGTGGGTGAATGATTAAACGCTAGGTAGGTTCCAGCTGTGGATACTTGGATACTACTGATTGATTTGAAGCAATGCCATTGACTGTTCGTCTCCGTGCACGCACACACCAGCTCGGGACATGCCATACTGTTTTGTGATACGCTCGACATGGTTAGAACGTGTTCTATGAAATTTGATCTAGAATGACCTCAACCCCTTCGCCCACTTAACAGCCCACAGTCTAGGAAGAGAAAAGTTCGAACAAGATTACGAGTAGCCGTCAACGACAACGATAATAGTATGACCTCTATTGTGCTCAGTCTGAGCGGACTGTGTGGGTAATGATTGTGGAAACGACGTGGTTTGTATCGTTACTCCCTGCCTAAATGTAATTGAGTATTATTAATGTCGGAAGGCCGGTGATAGCAAACATTACCAAAGTGTTTGTTCCAGTGGGCATGTTGAGGAGCGCATTGTTGACCTTCTGGGCCCCGTTCTCGAGGACATGTTTGCTGACAGTTCAGACGCTGACCTGCGCCATAACTGTCTAGGTACTTTCCAGACCTGACCTTTAATGTTATCAAAATGAAGAGCCATCGTTGACAACGACGTACACGAGGCATTAGACGTGAAGGAGGAGAGGAATAGTGATAGTATTCAACGGACTGCAGGCCTCGCACCAGCGTAGGATGCGTGTTTTTATACCCAGCGGAAAACGATCGTTATCAGTGCACACCACCATCTGGACCGTCGCAGACGTCGTTCTAGACCGCTTCCGACTACACCCGTGTTGCGCCCGCTGTGCATCGGTTGCCCTGCGCAAGGCAGCCGACATAAAAGATATACTTATATGACTACCAAATCTCGCATCCTTGCACTGCATTGACGTTTCTCCGATTTCTCTGGTCCCGCCGTTCACTATGATCTCGAAGGTATCCTCTGGACAAATCGGAGTGGTACTGCGTCGCGTCCTATATACAGCAAGCAATTATCGCCACAGCAGGTGGGTGGTACTAGGATGCTGAGCTGTCGCACCTGCGATTTGAATCAGATGATGAAGTGCGTTCCCTCAAAGGATCAAACGCGCACCGATATGGAATCGATTGACGTAAGTCGGCTACACGCTATCTTTACGTACCAGGTTCTTCCACCGCCTCACTCTCCGCCTTGAGCCTAGCCCCCGCCTGTTCCTTTGCGATCCGAGCTCGGTAGGCGGCAGTGCTCCCCGTGTCGTCCAGCCACCATTTCCCCCACATTACAGGCTGCAAGACATGCAGCCATTATCTGGATCAACTATGCTATCATTCGAATCGACGTCTGATCGCACCTTCTCCTCGGCAGCCTTTCCAGCTGGCAACTGTGACCTGACTTCCAACAGCTCTGGTATCAAATCATACTTGGATCGATCGAGAGGCTTCAAGGAAAGGTGTAGATGCCCGGCAGTATCCTTCATCAGATGCTACTCACTTTGGCGAGTTCAATTCTCGGCGCCTCTGCCCCCCCTTCTGCATTGTTTCGCGATCGCGCGGGGGTGAGAAGGCCGCACTCGGAACAATACACATCATGCATGGTCTCCGCGCCCTGACGGCCGTGCTTGAGCGCATTGAACATGAACTCGCGCGTGTGGACTCCGCGTCGGAGAGCTGTCCATACCCTGATACGAACCTCTCGGTCGGCCCACTTCACTCCCAGGGTGCCGACCTTGCGCGAGGACACTTACCAGTCGATGAACTCGGTGTACTTGCCACACCCTTGGCACTGTGACGGAAGGCCGACGACCCTCGTACCGCCTAGGTTTGTTTCCTGAAACTCGCGGCCACCGAAGATCTGGTTGAGTCTGAGGTACTCATCCTCAGTGATGTACCATAGGTAGGCTTCCGGCTCCTCGTCGCGCTCAGTGAGGAGCTTTGTAGGAGGCTTAATTTTGTGCTGTGACTGAGAGTGGGTGCGGGATGTGGATCATGTGAGCGACACACTGTAGTGGAGACGTGGAAGAGGGCTCACGGGAAGGAATGGGATGTCTTGGTTGACGGTTGGCATGGTGGGGCCCGCAGACAGTCCCTTCGTTGGCCAGGCTTAGAGAACGATCCGATGTTTGTCTGCTCCCCTGTACGGGTTGGATCGTAAGTTCCAGGTTCCACATCATGGGAACGTTCCGGTAAGCTGTCACGGCAGTAGTCCACTCTGTGCTGTCCACCGAGCATGACCAAGCCTGGAGGTAATATAGTCACAGTGGGGCTGGCATATATAAAATCCGGATCAGTGTCTATAGAGACACTACTGACCACGAAGTGACACTTGAGGATCATGATGCATGGATGACCAGGTACTGTATGAATTTCCCATTCAAGTCTCCATCCTGACACTGAAGAAACTTAAAAATAGGAAGTATAGTCAGTTTGTTGCAGTATTCAAATCACTGTATACTCGCACATAGAATCCTCAAGGTCATCTTACACAAACACTGATGCAGGTAACTCATATATCCACAGCTGTACAGCATATTGTGCGAATTGGATATCATTGACAGTTATGAAGAAACAATGGGTGTCTAATGAGACTCACCTTCACAAATACATATAAAAAGCAAGTTATTCGTGCTCCCGAAGATCATGAGTTGGAACGACAAGCGCCACGAAAGGAAGGAGGAAGGGTGGATTTGCTGCTAAGTGCTAATTTAGAGCGGAGACCGGAATTGAAACCTCGTCCCATGGACGCTCTGTGCCCCTATCCTATGCTAGTTGTCCATGCCAAGCCAACAGGTATGTTGGCTTGCTCTCCATAGGTATCTACACGAGTGGGCACAGCACTGCGCTCGCACCGCCAGCTTTCATGACCTCTAATTTCAGCAACCCTGTTCGCGTCCTTTCTGGTTACGTGTCACAGCAAGGCTTTGGGGTCCCACGGCATGCCACATTCTGGCCTCTATGGGCCATCAGACTTCGAGGCTTGATCAGGGCTTGCTATGGCCGGTCCGTGATGCTTCCTGAGCGTTTGGTGGCTCCAATGTCGGTGACAATACCGACCTGTCGGAGCTACTGAATGCAGCCGCAATCAGGCGCCACGCACGCTGGTTCATCGTAAGATTTTAACGCTGAACGCTGATGCCCTATTGTAGAGCAGATTGTGGATGGCTCTTCGTCAGGGGTTTCCAAATCGGTTATGTATTCCCGTCAAGTTCGCTAGCATGGCCCAGTTCAATTCAGGCACCTTTTGTTCATTTCTCGCATTCCCCATTCGAAAATGAGTGTCTGAAACCGGAAAATGTCCTCTTTCTTCCATTAACCGCCGACATTCGATAGCAAACCTGCTCCGTGATGCGCGTGACCCTCCTCGGGGTAATCCCCTTGCTTCCCGGAAGGCGGCTTATGGTGGCAGGGCTTTACGCCTTTCCGAGCACGGGTGCCATTAGAGATACCGTCTGGGCAACCTCCGCTCTCGTCCCGCATCTGTCCTCGGTCCTGTTCGTTTATACAGCGTTCGATGCGCTGTTGGTATAAAATGCCAAAGCCCCAGGGTCTGTTCCAGCTCGAACCCGTCTGAAACCACACTTTACTGTCTACCACCCGCTATAGCCTCATCGCGATATGTCTTCCGTGCGTCCGCTGCACCTTTTCGTCGCGGTCTCATGGTATGGGTCTCCTCTGACATTGTTCAGCAGGCTGGGACCAACCAGGAACAATCCGCGCACAAGGGCGGTGACTGCTGTCACAAGCCACCTCATGATGTATGTTTTTTTCTTCTTCAGAGCTACTTTCTTTACTCCCACTGAACTCGTTCACTTTCTTTGCGTGACGTCCCCCTCGCAGCCCCACCACTGGATCCCAATCAGTATACTTCCGTGGCCCAAGCACGGCCACGATATCGCCGCAGAACAAGCCAAGGAGGAAGAAGCCAAGAAAGGTGGATCCAAGTCCAAGTAGCCAAGCCCAAGGTTCTTCCCCTAGTGTCGAGTGGAGCTTGAAGCAAGTGCCCCTGTCGTCGTCGTCTGTTCAGAGCTGTGATGGTCTCTTGTTTGTATGAAACGTAGTTGTGCCGATCTTCCGGTCGAGAGTAAAAATATAAGAAAACGAAATCGTGTTTTGGTCTTTCACTGATCGCCGACATTTGTGCAAAACTTCACGTGAGATGAGAGAGACAACGTACTAGGCTATGTGCAGCTACGAGCGGTCATCGGGTGCTTCTTATTGAACCCTGGCTGCGATTAGCGCGAATGACGCTCTCGCGGTCTAAAGATGTCTTCCCTAAGCCCGTACAGGCACGACATACGACATACATGTCGGAACTTAAAGACATGTCTGCGTTGAATTGAACGCAGACGCCAGCTCATCGCTCTGCCTGACTCCTCTCGCCATCACTCATCACCCTGTCGACCCTCGAAAGACTGCATGCAACTGCCTAGGTCAAGTCTAAGGATACACTCTTTGAGCATCCGTGCTTCCTTCAGTAATTTGGTATTCACACAGTACTTCATAACTGGAGGGTCGGGGCGGAAGCTTGGCCCTTGCGTCTGCCTCCCATCCATACTGCATCTGATGTTCCTAAGACTACCATACTGAGTTCCTCTGATAGACGGCTGCCAGGCGCCAAGAAGAAATTACCATTGAGCCTAATACTCAGCCTATTGCCCTCACAGTTGGATAATTTGTCGACGATGCTACCTCGCTCCTAACTGTTGCCTCGTCTGGACGGTCTCGGCTGACTAACTCGCAATAAGCAAAGCTACCACGGTCAATACGTACACGGGGAATGTGCTGCCTATCCTCATGTCGAGTGGGTGAGAATACAGGAATGCGAATGATCATCGCCATCCTCTTCTCAACTCCCTATTCATATCCTATCCCTGCTTCCCATGCGCACACTGCTCTCCCTCCCAATTTTAGGATATCTGCTCGTCGAAAGCAAGACCACCGTGTCGGATTCATTCAGACGAGCGCTTCCCCACGTACATCTGGCTCCTTCCTGTTATCCACCTCGGCTTCCTGCACCGTGGTGTTCCTCGAGCTCTGAGATGGTATGTCAACCTTCGCTGACTAACTCGTCTAGGGCGTTCTGGGCCACTGGAGGTGAGTAACCTTTGACCTTACACTCCAACCTTTCATCCACATGTTCTGACGCATTTGCGATCCTCTTCAGCCGGTTCTTAGAGTCCTCGTTACCCTTCGACACTACCGTCGCATTCGCTTGGAGTGCCGCAGCTCGATCGTCAGAGCTCGCAAGACCATTCTGTTCCCCCTGGAGCTCGACGAGCTGCACGACATCGTCAGGCGGTTCTGGTGGTGTACTCCGCCTGGATCGACTGGACGCCACTTGCTCGAGTGTGCCTCCTCTCGATCTCTGCGATGCGGGGCACTCCTTCAGCCTCGCTGTAAACTCTTGCGTCATTGAACGCTAGCGTGCGCGGCGCTCTTCTCGCGTTTGCTTTGGATGCCGTCACTGCAAGTCTTGGGTGGCTCGTCCAGCGGTGTAGAAGGTGCTGTGGATGCTGGAGGGAAGTTGTCGTTGACCGATATCGGGCGCTGATCGTCTTTATCAGCCGCCGCCGCCTGCCCGACTGACTTGTGCGCATTCCTTTGTGCTTCCACTTGGCCAGTCCAATGCTGCCGCTGCACATGTTCGGCACCTGCGCCCTCGTCTGGCTCCTTTGCGTTCTCAGCTGCTCCGTAGGTGCGTCTGGACGATCCTCGCCGTCATCCGGCATGCCCACTGGGTCTTCCCTTGCGGTCTCCAGGTGGTCGCGCGACTTCACGTTTCTTATGACAACCAAACGAACCACTCGGAGTGTGCGCAAAAGCAAGAACCCAACTAAGGAACAAGCAGCATAAATACAATAAACAAACAAACAAACATCGGACGATGCAAGAAATGTCGAATCTCTCTCCTTCCATCATCCCTGTCCCTGATCCACCTCATGACTGTGGGCCCCGTTCCAGATCTGACATGCGCTTATCTCGCACCACGAGCTATTGAATCACTTCTCGGTACTCTGCGGCGAGGTCCCCCCTCAGCGTGGCTTCCCTGAACGCCATCGTGGTTATTTCTATTGCAGGTTGATCGATGGAAACGGGGTTCGAATCTGTCAGCATTATTCCGGACCCGCCGTTGAACCTGCACAGCCGGCCACGTGAATCACGGGCACACAGCTCTCGCACGCTAAGGAAGAACCGAGGTATGGAGAGGCACATGACCGCGTATGGCACTGCGCCTAGGAAGAGCATAAAAAACGTGCTAGGCATGAGTTCTCCCTGCGCAAAACAGTTGATGTTGTAGGTCATATTCCTAGGGAAATTATGTGTGTAGGGATTTCATTCGTTTTCGGGGACGCGTGAGACAAGTGAAAAAGGGGTAGACAGGCAGCGGGACCGACGTACACGAAAAAGTAAAAGATGCCGTCCCGGGCAAACAGCTGGAGATATCGATTGGGCTGCCATCGCCTCGTTGCTTTGTACATCTCGACCAATTCCTTCGACGGTCGGATAACAGCCAACACGAAAAGCATCACACCGAGAGTGACTCGCGGGGTGAGTGTGATGGAGGCATAGAGGGTCCACGAAACCTTCAGGGCAGCCTCACAAAAAGAGAGATCTTGGACTTGGCCCATCGTCACTATGGCACGAGATACGAGAACAAAGAAGGGATGATCAACCAGCTGAGACATACCAGTTCATGCAAAGACGCACCTGACAAATAGGTATTCGGGTTGTCATATATAAGCCCCGAAACGATGGTAATGACGGTTTGGACTATGAGAACGAATACGAGGGGGTATAATATGATTGTGGATCGATTCCACATTGCATACACACGCAGAATCATCATAACTAGAAATAGAAGCTCATCGGAAGGGGTCTGATTATTGAAACTTAGCGACTCACGATCTGCAGCAGTCAAAAAAAATGGAAGTATCCATGTCACGAGCAGATAGGAAGTAGTGCCTGTTAAATTGTCAGGGTGTACCCTTCTAGTACTGCAGGCTGGGAGGTTTGATGCATACACCTGCCAAACTGTCAGCACTACCACTTCCCTGATTGCTAGATTGAGGTACATACGTCTGATGGAGAACATCCATTAGTCATAGAGGTGGTTCGTCACAAGGGAAAGAGACTGACGCTAACAGGACCAGGCACAAAGGAAGAACCGCCTAGAATAATTATGGGTGGTTCAATCTCAACTCGTTCGTAGCGCCGCGCTTACTAAGCATGGAGGTGCTTGAATATTGGAATCGACATTATATTTTGTCCGGCATGAATGGCAACAACTGTAGGACGTACATGACGCAAAAAAGACCCCCATAACGAATCTATGTGCGTCGTCAGTCGAAGAACGATGGGCAGTCAAGAATGCCCTCTTCGGGAGATATAATCAGGGGATGTACACACAAGAACGAATAGTGATGTTCCCCAGGTCCAGTGTCTGCGCTGCGAATTGTCAGAAACGTGATTCCCGCACAATGGTTATCATTTGTGTACCCAAACATAGTCCACCTTTAGGATTGTTCAGCAAATAAATGGATGGAAAATGAACAAATATACCTCTCTCGAAAAGGTGAGGACTGCGAAATTATGCTTAGTTATGAGGGAGGCCGCATGCGACAGCAAAAGATTACACACGATAGTCGTACCCCACCACGCTGACCCCCATGACTGCACTGGTCATTAAGATTAGCTTTCACTGGGGGATGCAGACGTACGGGAGACGTAGTCATTGTACCGAAGAAGTCGCAGAGTAGACTGTATATCGGAGGACATGACGCATTCAGTTGTGAGGAGATGAGAAATGGAGCCATGGATCCGATATATATCATACAGTGACCCTGGATTTCGAGTTTCATCTCAACCATTGATGGAGGCAACCGAGAGTCGTAACCCACAACCGAGGTCTGTCAGGAAAATGTCACCTGACTTCGGCAGTCTGTGGCGCCCGTCACAGATGCACAGTGCATACGCCACATGTGGCGACCGCTGAATTTTCTTTTCCCAGGCATGTCGGTTTCAGCATGCAGTCGATAACAGCATGTTACATGATAGCAGCATGTTACATGATAGCAGCATGTTACATGATAGCAGCATGTTACAGGTACAAAGTCAGGAAAAAACTCAGAAAAAAAAGAATGCCAAGTAGTTGTACCTGTCCCATACAGGACATACAGTAGGTACTCTAGTACAGTGAACTGACTGTGCAATAGCTCAAAACAGATAAATGCATATATTTAGGATTGTTGACTTGAATTGTAAGATGGTTGAACAAGT
>JBBPMG010000351.1:0-24714 GCA_038090195.1 Boletellus deceptivus
GCGCTACATCACTGTCCCCAGACTTGCCGTCACCACACTGAAGACCCTGGTCACACGCGGGATATCCTAGACCGCGTCATAGGGTAGCTACGGTAAAGAATGCTACCATCTTTCAGTGGCACACGTGACACGTCTTACACCTCAAGTTCGTCTAGCCTACCCAACTGCCAATCTATGACTTCCTTTTCCCCGGACACACGCTTTCGCCGGGAGTCATTATCGATCGTAGTCCATCATCTGCGCGATAAGAGCGACTGTACCCAACGATAAGACGAGTCTGGCCTTTGGTCCGAGTTGAATGCTCCCCGGTAACCTCGCTCGGGTGTCACACCCATGTCCCCGGACTTGTCGGTTGCCGCATTAGGCTTTGGTGAGCCCTGCTGTACACGAGAGGTACCCTAGACGGCCTCACCAAGTGCCTGTACTCAAGGGTGGCGGCAGCCAAGTCATCGAAAGCCGAGCACGAAAATATATATCTTGCTACTAGATGATACTGTATGTTATAATAAAAACACGTGCTCGACGTCGTGGTCTTCATCCTTAAGTGGGGTACAAAGACAACACAGGTCACCTTCATCAAGCACGAGAACTGCCAATGCTGTGAACCTCCGTCTCGTCCCCTTCGCTCGGCTCATCGATGTCGTGTAGTACAGCGTCCACAAAAACGATCGCACTCAAAACAGTGCTATGGTCAATCGTCGACGCCAACCCGAATCCCGTGTCGATGTCACCACTATGTCTACCGCGAAGATCCCGAGCATACATAGTCCGCAAGCTCAAGATGAGCCGAGGGACAATAAAGTATGCAGGCAAATATTGCGCCGTCCCTCCCACAACATACATCCACTCTGGTAATGAGAGATTCGGCAGGAAATGCAGTATGCCAAAGACGGAATATGACACTATACTGTTTATGATAATTCGCCATCAGCAAAAGGAGAGAGGCGACGGAAGAAAGAAAGTGGACATACGCGAGAAAATAGAGCACGCCGTGTCTTGTAAGAAGGGTCATGTACCGACCCAATTGAAATCGCTTCGTCAATCTATACATTTGAAGCAATTGCCTGATGAATTGGATAATAACGAGCAGACATGTCAATGTGCCGAGAGAGAATCTGACAATGACTGCAGCAGGATCAAGCCAAATCGGGGCACCGGCTGTGATCTCCTCGCAGAGTGAAAGATCAAGCACCCGGACAGTGGTCGCTATTTTTGGGAGAGTGGCAAGTATTAATATTTCATTATGTGGTATGACTTGGAACTGAGGTTCACATACCCGTGAGCTTCTTAGTGTCGATAGCATAATCCACCAGGTACACAACAAGTTCGACGGCGTAAAACGCGAGGAGGGAGAGAAGGATGACCCTAGACTGGTTGTACAGTGCCCACATGCGGAGGATCATCACCACTACACCTATCAGTGCGAATCGCTTCATTAAGAGGAAATATGGGAACTCACGATCTGCCGCACCGACGAATATCAACGCACTCCATTGACCAAGCTTGAGAAGTACACTGCCTTTGTAGTGCCGCTGAAGTGAGTAGACATTGATAACGAAGAGCGAATGGCCTTACAGCTAGTTAAATGTAATCGATTACTCGGTGATACGATCGACCAGCAGAAGACGGGATATGGACACATACGCCTACCAGATGTTTCTTTCAGCATTCTCGTTGACCATCAACAAGGTGAAGTAGCCACCTTTTGGGGGCCCGGGAGGATGGAACTCCCATCTTTGATCGAGATGGATAAACTTTGCGAACCCAGAATTGGACAATTTAAACGTACAAATGTCACAGATTCTGGTAAAATGATCAAAAAAACAATCAACATATGCCGTGGTAGACATACATGATAGAACATAGTCCGAGATAACGAGCCTGAAAGTCAGGGATGACTAAAATGACACACTGGCGCACGGTGGACATGAACCGAATAGGTACCAGAACAAACAAAGTGGACACCAGTGTCCATGGCTTTATCTGTGACCATGTCAGGGCATATAATCGGCGAGTGAACAGTGACCACCGACCCAAACATATTCTACCTGCGATAGTCGTGGGTCAATCGAGTGTCGATGCATCTTGCTGATGAGCATGAGACATACCTCATCCAGAAAGGTGAGGACTGACAACATCGCCCATCATGAAGCAGCATATACATAAATGTAGCCGTATAACTTACTATAATCGTATATAGCAGCAGTGAGCACTACAACTAAGAAAGTCAGTCAGACTAATGGACGGGAGAATAAGAGCAAAATGAACTTACGAGTTGCATAATCATTTTCTCGAATGTTTGCGACAGCCTGTGTAACAGACGCCATAAGAGTGGTATGCAAAGATGTTGGAGCGTCCGAGCCCGCAAAGAAAGAGAGGACAATAGTTTGCTGTTGAGCGCTGGAGAGACAGGATGTAAGACCCAGTTATAAGGAGGGTAGGGGTGCATTGATGAACCGTGTGTCCAGCATCAAGAATGCGATGCTGCGTTACCCGAGTAATCATCTATCTGGTCTTCCTACGCTCGAAGAGTAGCTGGCTAAAGCGGCCTGGTCTAACTCCTGATCAAACTGACTTCCCATGGCACTAGAAGTTTTCCGAGGAATGGACCACTAGTAACTTCAACTAGTCGGGCCCTAAGTTAGCACTGCAAGTTTATTACCTTGCTGGGTCTTGTGGATGTGTGTAATACTTGTAGATTCATATTTCGTAGACAAGTTATGGACATCATGTCTACATCCAGGATTTGCCGAGAGAGATCTCTACCCCGTCGGCAGAACAAGCACCAGTGTGATGATAACTCACACGTTGTAGTGATCCTCAGTCCGCTGTTCTCACACGACGACACAGCTTGCTGTCCCTCGCGCCGCCCGCTTATACCATCTTAGTAAAATTGTCGCATTCCCCATGAGTCAGACCATTCCGCAGTAAACGTCTATAAAAGTATCGTCAAGCGCTTCGCTTTTCTTCTGGTGTCAGTTGTATGTACCCGTCCGGCGCTAGCTTTGCGACCTCTCCCGATTCAACAAATTTGTTGTGACTTCCGCTCTGTGGCAGATTATTATCCACCGTTTCGGTTGACAATGACCAATATATCGATCTCCTCCCCAGTCTAGGTGATGCTACATTGAATTCAAGAAAGATCAAGTAGTGAGGATGTACAGAGTAGTGTGTGAGTAGGTTAATGACGAAAGGGTAGGGTGATCATGGTTCTCGTCTTACCTGTGACAACGGGCCCCTGTCAGCGATCAATCGATCAACACAACACAATTGATCCCTGTGTTGTACCTCCATGTGACTCTTCTTACACTCCATGTGCAGATTCAATATATCACCGTACGTCCTTTCTGAGTCCACCCAGCGTTTCAGAGTAGTACTGCCCGGTGCACATCGCCCGTCTCATCGAGGAAAGTTGGGCCAATGCTCCTCCACAAAGCATAGCGCAAAAATGCCGTGTTTATGGACAGGCAATACGTCTTGTACGCTGTCGTTCTGAGATCTGTCGAAGTTATAACTAAGATTGATGAGGCGGCCTTCGTTTAATGCTCCAGAAACATGGACAGTCTCTCGATCCTGGTCTAGTGCTATCATTGCAAGTGACCGCCTGAGCACTGATACTGACCCGAGTGCATGACGACGGAGTCCCTGCCGATGACGCGTTTTTGCTCGGCCTCAAGGCCCCACCCATGACCACGGTGCCCTTCCTTCCACTCCTGCGTCCCCACTGCTCCCCCTCTCTGACAAAATCCATTTTCCTCGCCTTCTACAGTCCCTCTTTCTAGTGTCAACCCTCAAGAGCACTCGCACTCGTCGAAAAGGCTGACATCCACTCGACAATCTCTTGATGCATGGTCGCACGCGATCTGCGCCAAATGACCATACGACACAGCCCACTGGGGCCTGCAAGCCGGGAATGATTTGAAGGTCCACACAAGGCGCTGCATTTCTCAATCGGTATATGTCATTTTGGTATATGATTCATACCCTGTCCATCTGTTGATACAGCGGTCTAGGCAGGACTTGTGACCACATACCTTTGTACTTCAAACGGGAACCCTCAGCATGCAACCGGGAAGTTCACCGCTATGTTGGCGCTCAGGACATTCAACCCCGAATGGCATTCTCACTCTCGCATAGTAAGTAATTAGGGTTAGAACATCCAATTCAAATGGTGCTCCTGGACAGCGTGTCTTCTGAGGCGACAATCGCCATGCTCTCCTATTTGAGGGCCACACTCGCTACATACTCGTTTGTAGTTGAGTGCCGTACCATCTGTTCTTATCTCCACAATGACCATCACACTAAAGACCTGAGCCTTATCTTCAGAGCTAGATCTGACAATACACCAGATAGCTCGGACCGGATGGTACATGCACCGCCATATTGTGCAAGCACCATAGTCCACGCCACTCTTTATGATACCCTTCCCCCCGAACACTATGTTTCTTGGATTTTCAAACTCGACACTGTTGGGGGATGCCACATGTGTGGATTAACCCCATCACCCGCGTCGAATGCAGCCCTATTACCTCGCTTGGAGCCTGGGGTCATACCCATTATGATTCATGGGACGTGCTGGGGAATTGTGTGACAAGGCCCAGATTAGGAATGCAATGCTGTGGGTGATGGTGTCGGGACTGGGCAACACTGGTTGTCCATCGCAGCAGCCTTGCTAAAGTAATACTCAGCTCGGAGCACAGGTAATACGTACCTCACTACAGCAGACCTGATCTGATAGTTGGCCTCTGCGTGAGTCTAGTGTGGCAAGGCCCGAGGTGGGGTCTCCAGGTACATTCCTTATTGTGTAATACGCGGCAGGGCACTTCAGGCACTATCAGCAGTGCAGCGATTACTAGCACAGGAACACTTGACATCTCCATATGGTCCCACGGACCAAGCATTGCTAGATTCTCCTGGCTTTCTGCTGGCATTGGCTATACGGTACTTATACACAGTCCCACCCAGTGCTTGTCTGCAAGATACCTCCTTCTTTGCAGCTTCGAGCCATACTTTGCATGTCAAGTCCATGGCATCCGTTCTGCAGCAAGCTTCGGTAGTTGCGATATTTCAGCATATCGATTACACAGGTGGTGAGTTCATTCAACCTTGGTTTTCCATCCATAGATCTCACTATCTGCCTGCTAGTTGCCGTCCTCACTGCTGCCACATACGACTATAGCAAGTAATACACATCTATGCGTGTTTCACACTTAACATTTGCCAGTCCTCACGTTCTCGGACGAAGTATGTCTCACGTTCACTGTTTTATCCTCATTTGATCGACTGACGATTATCACAGGTAGAATACATTTGGGTTGGTAGCCACATTTCTGGAGTCAATCATAATTTTGATGTGGCCGCAGAAAAAGCCATGGACACTGGTATCCACATTATTTGTTCTGGTACATTTTCTGTTTGTCTTTGGGCATCAGTGTGCCACTATTCTAACCGTTGTTGATTTCCAGGCTCGTTATTTTGGAATTTGTAGCATCATGTATGTCGACACGTGCTGCAAATACACGAATTGATTTCTCATTGATCTAATAGAGTTTTTGAACTATGTGCGTTCACACTCTCAGCATTTCGAGTTGAGTTCAAACATTTGTATAAAAGGGCCAGGAATGTCATTTGCAACTGACGCCCAGAAAGTAATTGTCATATTATCAACGTTTGATGAATATGCTGAAAATTTCGGACTTCTAACAGGTGTATGTGGTTGCACTCCATCTTATGCCAATCGATGACAAATAACTGAATGCATTCAATTAGTTGTGAGGATATTAACTTTATGTTTTCGGCGTCTGCTTTGCTCAAAGGTACTTCCAAGGCACCATACTTTATTATTTCTCCGACTGGACCATCTTGATATTTATTGGCGCTGCGGATCGTGAGTTTTTTCATTTCCTTTTGTTGAGGCGGGCACATTGATGGATATAGTGGTAACGATCCTCCGAGTATGGGCACTATACAACCAGTCTTGGTTCATCCTTCTCTCCCTCCTGGCATTTTATGCTATTGCTCTCATCCTATATCTGATTGGATGTGTTATGCACATCACAAATTACACAGGTATGTGAACTACAGCTCTACATCGTGCTTCGCGTGACTACGTGTCTTTTTGGTCTTCTGACTACACAGCGCTTGCTATCGTACTCCCATATTTTCCATACTGCCTTTTGCAAGCCGATGGTTCAAGTTGGTCTGAATTTGCCATGGTTCTCGGCAGATTCGCACTCGGCGCATTGACGTGTCTACTCGTCGTCATTCGATTCGTCTGGGAGTCACTTCGAATGTACAGGGCGATGAAACATTTTCAGCTGGGTCGTTACGTGCACCTCCTCACTCGACAGGGCATGGTTTATTTTCTTTCGTACGTCCATGACCCTCGTGTTTGATATCGATCGTCCTCACGCATCCTGTCTCGCCACCGCTTCGAAAAACAGTGTCCTGGGGTACTCCCTTGCGACCATGGTAAGCGCTTTCGCCAAGTTTTCGTCGCAGGGATGGTGGGTCGTGCTGGCCCTGGCAATGCAATACCTGCCAACGTTCGTGTTTGCCTCGCGGCTCATCCTGAGCTTGCGGGCCATGTATGCGCGCGATCTGCAGGGCCGACGTGGCGGCGACGCCGACATCGACACGGGGTTTGGTCTGGCGTCGACAATCGGCAATGGCACTGTTTTAAGCATGATGGAATTCGCCCCTGCTGCGCATCTCAAAACCGAGGATGAAGGCGAGGACTGGGAGCGACGGAACGAAAGTGAAGAGATACGACTGGAAGTTTAGAACCACTGGTAGTGCTAGCACATGATACGCATAAGGGAGACCTTTGCCTATAGTAATACGCCTCGTCAAAACGCAATCGAGTCAAACGTGCATCCACTGACTCTGGATACTTTTCGTTTCGTAACTCGCGGACCTCAAATGGTCCTGTCTTCGACGAATCCCGCTGGTCCTGCGGAGTGAATGTAGAACACTGCCCATCGTTTGCATGGTAAGAGCAAGCACGACATTGACTGTACCCAACGACAAGGCTAGACTCGTCCTGTAATCGCGAGCAGGACAACTGAAAGGAGATGGTAAGATCGATGGACAGGAAACTAAGTGTAAAACAAGGTTATGAGTCGTGTAGCTATTTTTTTGAGTGCTTGCAACAGCCTGTACGATAGAGGCCATGAAAAGGGTGGAGATGGGCCACCGATGGCAGACCGCGTGTGGCGACATCAACATTGATCAGAATGCGATGCCATGTTACCGTGATCGTGTACTGCACGTGAAAACAGTGGTCAGCTCAAACACAATCAACAAATGCAGATCTGCTCGGGCAACTGATTGCGAACTCGAGTACTGAAGGAAATCTTTGAAGGACAGACCGCCAGACCGCCAGCAGCTCGGCGCCCGGGCGCCAATCTTCTGCTTTACATAAGCCTGTCACCACCTGACAACTGAATTGAATTGAAAGTACGTTATTGCGCAATGCGCGGGGCGCATTGCAGTTCAGGTCAGCAATGCGGGCCATCGGACGAGCCGAGTTGACCAGTGACTATAAGCACAGGCACACCCTGCCACTAGCGGACAATTTTGGCAAAGTGTCGTTGCATTCTCCATATGGTCAGGCTACGGACCTAAGCGTTGCAAGTATTACGATTCTCTGCTGGTGTGGGCCATAGTTGTGCGCAGTTCCATCCGGCGCTCGTCTTCAAAATACCACTTCCTCCTTTTCAGCTTTGGGCGATTCAACGTACTTCACATATCAGGTCCATGGCGTCCGTTCTACAGACGCTTTTCACAACGCTTGAATACCTCGACTACACAGATGGCAAGTTCGTTCAATCGTGGTTTTCCGTCCGTAAATCTCACTGTTCTTCCCAGTCGCCGTTCTCATTGCTGCCATATATGATTACAGGAAGTAACACATCTCTATGGATACTCACTGACTCATATCCAACATTATCAGTCCTCACATTCCCGGACGAGGTACGTCTCACGTTCACTGCCAGGATGAATTGACGTTCAATTGGTTGATGCGTTATCGCAGGTAGAATACATTTGGGTGGGTAGGCGCACTTTTCGAGCCGATCGTGTATTCTAACACGGCTGCAGAGAAAGCCATGGACACTGGTATCCACGTTATTTGTTCTGGTATGTATCCTATCCGTCTTCATGGTGTACCAGTGTTCTCCTATCTTCATTGACGACTTAACCGTTGACTTCCAGGCTCGTTATTTTGGGATTTGTAGCATCGTGTACGTTTACGCGCTCCACATACACGATAGTCGGTGTCTAATTGGCTCGATAGAATATACGAATTCTGTGCGTTCACACCTTCGGTGTTCCGAATTAGCTGAGCTCAACCATCTGTACGACAGGGGGGATTCCTTTTGTAGTTGACTCCCCGAAGGTGATTTCTTGTGTCAATGGTCGGTGAAGATGCTTAGAAATTCGAACCTTTGATAGCTGTATGTGCTCATGCTTTTTCTTGCACCAATCGATGACACCGCCGAGTAACTATATATGATCTAGCTGTGAGGACATTTGCTACATGATTCCAATGTCCATCCCGCTCAAGGGCATTTCCAAGGCACCGTACTTTATTATATCAGTGACTGGACCACCCTGATATTCATTGGCGCAGCAGATCGTGAGGTCTCGTATTCCTCTTAGTGAGACGGGTCACACTGATGAATGCAGTGGTGATGATCCTCCGAGTATGGGCACTATACAACCAATCGAGGTTCATCCTTCTCTCTCTCCTGGTGTTCTATGCCATCGCATTCATCTTATATCTGGTTGAATGCGTTATGCATATCATAGAGTACACGGGTACGTGAACCACACCCATAGATCGCACTTCATACCTGAGTAGATTCCCGACCGTACAGTCACCGTCATCTCAATCCCGTCTTTCCCAGCTTGCCTTTTGGAATCCGATGGTCCAAGCTGGTCCGAATCTGCTATGATCGTCGCTAGATTTGTGCTTGGCGCATCGACATGTGTGCTCGTCGTCACCCGATTCGCCCGAGAGTCGCTCCGGATGTATAGAGCGACGAGGCATTTTCATCTGGGTCGTTACGTGCACCTCCTCACCCGGCAGGGCATGGTTTATTTTCTTTCGTACGTCCACACCCACATGTTTGATATGGATTGTCCTCATGCGTCCCCGCCTCGCGTCCGTGTCGCAATAAACAGTGTCCTGGGATACTCTCTTGCGACCATGTTGGGTTCCCTCACCAAGTTGGCGCCGCAGGGATGGTTGGTCGCGCTGGCCGTGGCAGTGCAATACTTGCCCACGTTCGTGCTCGCCTCGCGGCTCGTCCTGAGCCTGCGCGTCGTGTATGCGCACGATTTGCGGGGCAGACATGGTGGCGACGCCGATATCGACACCGCATTTGGTTTGGCGTCAATGACTGGTAACGACACTGCCTTGAGCACGATAGCGTTCGCCTCTGCTGTGCAACACGAGAGCGGGAGCGAGGACTGGGAACATCAGGACGAGGGCGAAGAGATACAACTGGAAGAAAGGAAGTTTGGTACTGATTGTGCATGACAGAGAGCGAACACGTCGAGTATCGCTTTTGTAACTGATTGGCATCGCGGGGAGTGCGGCTTGGTGGAAGTCCCATACAAGTATGAATGGTACACGAGAACACTGTATCAGGTCAGGTCAAAATAAGACAAAAGAGACATTATACATGCATGGTCCATCAACTGGATCCTACCCTGTCCAGGTTGGCCCTCCGCTCTCGATTCATCCCTGTTGCAGCGCCACGTCTGCCCCACCGATCTCTACTCCCTGCACATACACGCGCCGCACGTTCCGGTTGTCTCCGCAGAACAAGAACCGTTCTAGCCACCGTCTCAAGTTCCGTTCCGTCCACGCTTGTTCATCCTTGTCCACGCCCGAGCCCCACAACGCCGGGTTCTGGGACGCATCATCCAGGCTGACGTACAATGCGTCAAAGGCTTTGCCGATCGCGAACGACCCGATACGGTCCTGGAGGTTGCACACGTGCGCACCGCCGAGCGTGGCGAGGTAAAAGAGCGTCGCGATGTCGAGCTTTTGGTCGGTGAAGCGGCGTTGGGTCGTCGGCGGATGGCAGTGATGGTGGTGGTGGTGGTGGTGATGGTGCCCGTTGTGTCCATGGTGGTCATGATGTCCGTGTGCATCATGATGGTGATGGTCGTCTACCCCTCCAGCCGGCTCTGGGTGCGGGGAAGAGAGGGTGGTAGAGGATCGATCCCCCACGCCGTTGTCATTCTTCTCATGCTTGCCGTGTTTGTCATTTTCCTCGCGTTTCCCATGCCCATGATACCTGCAATGTTTGTGTTTCTCCCGGCGACGTTCTTCATCCAGTTCCGATTGTACAAAGACCATCTTTGACGCCGTGCTCGCCATCTGGATCGCATACAAGATCGAAGGGTTATACCCGCCACCCACGTCCGTTCCAAGGCCAACCTAGAACAAGCAAGCGGGAATAATGAGCACGACCGACAAAAAGCAAAAAAAAAAAACTTACCTTGACGCCGTGATCCAAGAGGGCACCAACCTTGGCCATCCCGCTGCTCAAATAAAAGTTGCTCGTCGGACAGTGGGCCACCCCAGCACCTCGCGCCGCGATCAAGTCCATCTCCTCCTCCGTCAGCCACACGCCATGCCCAAGGATCGTGTTCTCTCGGAGGAGCCCAAACCGGTCGTATACCTCTGCGTAGGATGCGCCGTCAAACCGCTTCAGCACGTCGCGGACTTCCCTTCGGTTCTCAGAAATGTGAGTTTGGATGGACACACGTGGGAGCGACGCGGCGAGCTCGCCGAGTTTGGTCAGGAGCCGATCGCTACAAGACAGTGCAAAACGGGGGGTGATGATGGGATAGACAAGACGTTCGTGCCCGCGCAACGGGCTCAAGTGGTGAATGTGGTCGATCAGTTTGATAGTCTCCTCGAGCGACACGTCACCTGAGTGGTCAATATAGTCGTCGGGACAGTCCCAGTCCATGTTGCATTTCTGTGGGTGTGGATCAGGGTGTCAGCATGGACTGAGTCTCGAGGGAACGGTAGGTGAACATACACCGACAAACGCTCGTTGGCCTGGAATACCTTGTCAGTATGATGGATAGAAGAGGGTCCGGAATTAAACCACCTTTCTTCCAGACGATGTCTGCAAGAGTGATTGTCGCATCAAGGTGTAAGCTACCATAATAGCAGCTCGTGGTCGTCTATCGTCTGCCATGAGTGCTCATACGCATAGCACCTACACGATGACGTACCCCAGACGCAATGGAGCGATCAATGACGCCGTTGTACACGCGCTCTGCATACGCATTGTTCGCAAACTTCCTCTCTGTAGGATACACGTACTTAAACAGCCAGTCAACAAGTTCGAGGTCACCACCACTAACAAGAGAAGACGTGTTAGCACAACCGGTCCTAATATACGGGCCAACGACGCCTACATGCCCAAGTTTGGGAACTGGCACGCGTGCTGGGTGATGCGGGTCAGTACTCGGAATCCGTGTCGAAGGAGAAGGAGCGGGGCGACATACGACGTGGGTATCGACCAGGCCAGGCATGAGAAATTCACCGGGATTTGAGCTAAGATCGACGAAGTTATACTCGCCGTCTTTCAAGCCACGATCGGCGATGACCTTGTGGACGACCGATAAATCGATTTCCTCCTCGATCCAGACGATGTTGCCGTCGAGTCCAACAGCGATCAGGCAGTGAGGGTGTGCGGAATAGTGGGTGAGTGAATGTGGGTTGACGACGGGACCAAAGTAAAGGTGGATCATGATCGTTCAAGCCAGATCGACCGAGTAGAGGGAATGAGCAGTCGAACTAAAGATTTACCAAAATTCGGCGTGTCTTATACCTCCAGGATGACGGGACCTTGCTCGCTCCCCCCAGCGCACGTGCGAGGGACCATAATCGGCTCGTTGGCATTCGGATTCGAAGTATAAGAATGATGTAAAATAGCTTGCTGGGAAGTCGAGGACAGGGCTCGCTTCAGCAGTATGCGCGGTGCGTTCCCCCACACGGCCGGGTCAAGGATGTGGGTTGCGATGCTTTGACAGTGGAGTTGTGCCAGCGATGTGCTACGTTGCACTTTGCTGAGTGTTGGGCATACTTTTAAGCGAGTCCTGATGCTCGCGTTCTCGATTAACCCCCACAACCTGTGATACGTCTCTGGTCCTGGTCCTGACCAGTAGACAGGTGGAAATCCGTTACATAATCGAATCCCCGTGCCGCCTTGCCCACGTCTCCCAGCGACTTTTCTTACGTCCAGGACCCGCTGCCTTGTCGTGTAGCGGGTGTGTCTCCCTCCCTCGGACGTCGAGTCCTTCGGAGTGCTCTTGTCCGGTGCGTATCACCTGTCTATTTGGGGAAAAGTCCGGCTGACGTCCTCCACGGGTGTAACACAAAAATGCCATATTCATGGAGCAATACGCCGTCGTCAACGTCCGAGTCCACCGTTGTAGCATTGTCATCCTGAGATCCTCGGAGTTATAACTACGACTGACGAGGCTCGTTTGTCCACCTGGCCGTCGTTTTAATGCTCCGAAACATGGACGGTCTCTCGATACCAAACAACACTGATCTAGTGCTACCATGGATTAGCGTTCACTGTAGAGTCGACATGTAATGCATCGCCGTCGTCGTGTGCTCGCCGCAAGTGGTCGTCTGAGCGTTGGTGCTGGCTCGGATGCTGTGGCGCTCGCCTTGGCACAGCCACGCCTCGGGCGCTGGAAAGGGACGTTTTTTGGTGTTGTACTGGCGCGATCATGACGCTCCCTGCCAACGACGCATTTTCGCTCGGCCTCGCCCACGACCAGCCACGGCGTGCCTCCTCCCGCTCACGTACCCCCTCCATCCCCCGCCGCTCCTCCTCCCCCAAAATTTTATTCTCCTCGCCGTCGGCCACGCCCTCGCCGGCCCCCGTTCCTGGTGGTATGCCCACCAAGAGAACCCACAGACGCAGACACTCTGGGAGCCAGCGCAACATTCGCCTCAGCAGCGGCGAGTCCACCATCGAAGAAGTCGTTGAAGAAGCCGACACCCGTTCATCGGCCTCCCCCAAACGCAGGTCGAAGCACGGTCGCACGAGCTCTGCAGTGAGCGGCCATGCAACGCAACCCAATGGGGTCCACAAGCCGGGGGCGATCGACTGGGAAATTCCACGCAAAGCGCTGCATTCGTCGATCGGTACGTGTCCCTTTGACGCGTGGTTCGCCCCCCTGGTCGTTGATAGAATGGGCTGGACAGGATTCGTGACCATATATCTTTATACTTCACACGGGAATCCCCAGCGCGTCATCGTGGCGCTGAGTTCTGCTCTGGCCATGTTGATACCCATAGACATCCTCCGACTGCGTTACCCCTCGTTGGAATACGCTTTCGAGAAATGTGTCGGCATATTCATGCGCGACAGCGAAAAGGTGTGTATGCACCCTGACGCACTCCCCTGACGCTGATTACTGACGGCCTGTTCAGAAATCTTCGAACGGGGTTATATGGTACATGTTGGGAGTCAATACCGTCCTCGTGGCACTTCCCCTTGACATCGCTGTCGTTTCCGTGCTCATGCAAGTCGTCCCCTGCTCGCATCTTTGTAGATCTCATCATTTACCTTCACACAGCCTTTCTTGGGCCGACACAGCCGCATCCACCTTTGGCCGGCTCTACGGTAGCCGTACGCCTCGGCTCCCCAAACGCCTCTTTGGCCTCTTACCACTTGCACCACGCAAGAGCTTGGCAGGATTCTCCGCCGCGGTACTCACCGGTGCGGCCATTGCCACGGGTTTCTGGGCACTCCTAGGACCGGTCAGGGAGCAAGGACTAACATGGACGTGGAAAGATGGCGTCTCTCAAAAGTTCCTCGGAGACGCTGGTGGAGGACCAGGGTCCTCGCCAACATTTGCGGGGTGGGTGGGGTTGCTTACGATTGGAGTCTTTGCCGGACTCGTCACCGGCGTCGCAGAGGCTCTTGGTGTGTGTTCCATGTTGTGTGTATGCGTGTTGACTGACCAGACTGATCATGCGGCTTTCAGATCTTGGCGGGATGGACGACAATTTAAGTCTGCCAGTCGTTGCTGGGGGATGCTTGTGGGGCCTGTTCAAGATTCTTGGATGGTTTGATAGAGTGCTGGCATAACTGTTCGCTCATCCTAGGGTGCTGTGCTTGCGCATCACTGCTCCAACCTCCTACTTTCCACTGATCCATTCTAATCCCTTGTCCTATTTTACAATCCATCCTACTCCCCTGCAATTCTCGTCCCACCACCAACTCGCACGCTCTGCCTCTTGAACGCACGACGTGACGATACAGTAAACGACCGACATCAATGAGCGCTTTTGGAAAAATGGAATATATGCACCGCGGCTGGACGCGATTGCGCCCCCAGGTTCGGAGGTGGGAAATGTCAAGTGTTTTTCTTGCCGTTTCGCTTTCCTATCCCGTTTCTTCCCCTTTTTCCAGCCTGATATATGCGACAATACACGTTGATTTTCTCCCATTTCATCTCGCGCAGGCAAGGGACACTTGTTCCACGTCTCTCCCCCACCTTTCCATAATTAGAGGTATACTACGGTGGTTCAAACGTTCAAAGACGAAACGTCCCCCATTTCTTTTATATATATCTTTTTCTGTTGTTCATATCTCCCCATACGTTGCTTTTTCTGTCATGCTTATTGGTCGGCTTTGAGCGTGAATAAAAATACCCCATTTCCTTGTATCTGAAATGCATACCGAGGGGCTGATTCTTATTTTGGTGGCATAATCTGATCCTTCGCTACCCTCACACGCATCTCCCGGCTACAAACGATTTGACCCTGGGGCCTGGGGAACAATGTCTAGAAGAATATGGGACATGTCATAGGTCAAGGGTATGCACTGTATACGAGCGAGGGAGGCGGTTGCTGAACGTAAAACCCACAAGGGTATGGTATACGTAGGAAAATGCATCGGTGGACCGTCGGCCGAAGCGTAAGTGCAAAGTGGGTCTAGCCGCGTTTACATCATTGTCGGGTCTATCACGGTCACTTTCTTTTCGTCCCTCCACCTCTTTCTAGACGAGAACGAGATAGCTCTCGTGCTTGAAGAGCTCGGAATCGAACATCACTACCTGAATACACGATCATCTTGTTCCTGGGTGTCGCATGCGACCGTCTCCTCTTCCCCTGCAGGCTGCAGGTACGATCATCCTACAAGGCGGGTACGCTTTGTCCAATAATCATCCTCTGATCGTCTAGGATGACTACTGCCTACTATCCAACAAGACAGCATGTATCACGTGATGACCCTCTTTGTCCTGGGTCCCCAAGGGGAGAGCTCCCCGTCGTGGTAGTAATTGGCTACGCAACTCAGGGGAATGGGGAGTTACATCCGATATCAAGGTCCGGCGAAGACGTTATCGCCAAAGGTTGAACCTGTGCGATCGAGGACAGTTTCACACGCTGCTGCCCACCGTCGACATGCAATTGTTGGTATTGCAAGGATGACGCCGGGTACTGCTCGTGTACCGATATCGTTTTCGCGCATTCGGCCGGGGCACTGGTCCAGCATCCGAGGCATCCGTATGTACATCCATCGAGTCTTCCCGTCCGACGTCCTTGTCGTGGGGGCCTAACCGTTCCATGGGAAGCATCCAGACTCCACGCGTCGCCATGTCCCTGTGCCAGGCATGAAGGGCCTCTGAGGGCCCGAGGATCATCAAAGAAGGGCGCCAATCAACCGTGATCGCGGCCGGTGGTGTCTCTGTTCCCTCCTCATACCACGTCGAACCGCGCAGCGGTCACGTCGACGGGATTCGGACTCGTCGGGGTTGGATCCTTGCCGCCCAAGACAGACAGAGTGATGACAGCGGCATGACCAGCAGCCTGAACGTCGGTGGGGTCTGACGCCCTCTCCGACTCGTGCACCTCTTGTCCTACCGTGCTTCCTCTCCAGTCCACTGACGACACAACTGCGTCGTCGTCGTCGTCCCACCCCCTTCCATGCGCGATGCGGTATATGACTAGCAACGACGTGATGCCCTATCAGGACGCGGGGTCAACGAACCCCAAACCAAGGAGAGGGAAGGAACGGCGTGCCTCGACCTGTGCAATCGTCTGCGAGAGGACGTTCAACGTCGGCGTGCCGACCGTGGAGAAGACGAGAACGAGCACGAGGAAGCATGTATAGAGCGATGCCGACTCGATCAGGATGGCTGCCACACTTGCGTAGTGCGACCCATGTCCTGGCCCGAACTGCCGTGCCATCCACCGCCGGTGTCGCAACAGTCGTGTGGCGATGATGGTCGTCACGATGACGTTCAGCACGAGAGACAGGATCGCGTACGCGAGCGCGTAGTACGTTATGTCCCCGCCACCCAACACCCTATGGAGGAATAGGGCGCCGACTACTGCCCGCAAGCACACGAGAGGAGGAAGCGCATAAGTACGCTTTGCCGTGTACGAGGACGACGGGGACGAGGACGCACCATACTCAGCAATCAACAACACGTACGGCAGGATGATCCCGACCCATATTGGCCGTTCGCCCGAGCTGCAGACCACTTTACACCGCCACACCTTGAACATTTAATGCCGATCGCGCACAGGACATCCGAACGCCAAACGCTCACCATCAGCGACTCCATCATCCAATTCCCGACCACGAACAGGCATGCAGAGGCTACGTCCACCGGCATCGTGAACCGCCGAGCGAGGAACGCGCTTGGCCCACCCGGGTAGTCTCGCTCTTCGATGAAGCCCATCTGGATATACAGTAAGCTGGCTTGCTGACCAGCTGTCATGATTGCGCACAAGAGCAAGATGTACACCAGCAAGACGATCCGCCGCGGGCGGCGCAAGCGCTGTTTGAGCACGGCGAGAAAGGACATGGCGGATAGCGTGATCTGCACACCGCAGAGGAGGCTGCCGATGAACGCGCCTTGAAGCCATGTCACTTCGTTTTGGATAACATTAGCTGGCTCGTCGGGTGCGTAGGAGGAAAGCGACATCGGTGAATTGGGTGGGGAGAAGGGCGGGAAGGTCGACGTCCGCCAAACAGTGATGATCCTCCACTCGTGTCCGTTCCTTTTCAATGAAGTCATGGTTGGGGTAGCATACTACAGGGAAGCCACCCGGTGGGAACGTTTCATTCCGTGTAGGATGCAGGGGTGAGCCTGCTGATGCTCCTGCGCGACCGATCGGGAACGGTATGCTCCGAAGAATTGAATGGGTCCCCATGCCGATAGAGTGCGGTTTCGCATTCAGCGAACTTGTTCCGAATCCAAGGCCGTCTTTAATGGACTGCTGCGGGCGCAAATCCATGTGACGTGGGCACATACCCGCCCTCTGAAAGGTTGCCAAGCGCACAACCACCCTGCAATCTCAGGCTGTCAGCGAGGCAGAGCTATGCGCGTAGCAGCTGCGCAGAGGACCGTATCTATACAAAACAATATCATGATCTGAGATACTGTCTTTCCCTGCCTATCATCAATCTCTAGGCTTGGATTGATATGTTTGGAAGGCTTATCCTTTGGCTCTCGTGTCCAGCGATGCCCTGCTCGTTTTTAGCTGCCCGACTCGACCCCGGACGCCGGAGGAGTTGATCAAATGGAATCCGGACAGGAGTGATAGCTGTGCTCAGCGAACACTGGACATCCAATGAACCTTCGATCCTGCATTTTGTTTCCCGCCAGCGCGGAAAGAAGATGGAGAGTGAAACTGCGTAAAAAATACTCACTCGGATCCTGTGTATTGGGATACACTGATGACACGGTGGGCGCTCCGAGTCCCCGAAAACTGAGCAAAACGTACGAAGCTCTCGGTGCAATTGCGACAGTGCTGTGCAGAGGACGTAAGGCCGAGGGCCAGGGGGTAACCACCGTGATAGATGAATGTGGGAGTCCGGGACTCCCATGAAGCGTCGTGGAGTCTAAACTACCCTGCCGCGATCGTCTCCGACCTGAACAATGAGCTAATTTCACTTAGGTTTCCCTCTCTTCACTTTTATCCATTTATTTTGTAGCAGGTACTGCGACATCGCACTAGCGAGGTTCATCCTCTCGTCGAGGGTCGGGTTATCCCAAGTTCGCGAAGGAGTGGCCTTCCGACGGACTCGTGTACGTGAGGCCACGAAACTTAATCCGAGATGTGGCGGGAACAGTGTCTGTGGGCGGAGAGTAGTCCCCGGTCGTCCTTTTAATAATGCCTCAACGATTCGTGAGATTGTTTGGATGGACACTTCATTTGGTCGCAACGCCGTAGATGCTGTGAACATGCTGAGACTCTCAAAGGAACCGAGAGATTCGTGAGCAGATCTGTAATAAACTGTCGCGTGGCGTGTGTACCTGAAGAGTGACCAGAACGAGTTTTACTTGATTATTTACTAGGTGATTTTTCTCGCACTGTCTTGCCAATGGTGCCTAGTTCCTTGACGATGAGTCTCTGGGCGGAATGGAATTGCGATGAAAGTGCAGGTGCGCACGGAAGCACCATGCACAGGGGACGATTCGTCGACCAGATAGATTTCACTCCAAGCCACCTGGGCCGAGATCTCGTCAACCTTGGTCCTCTTGCACTTTCCCATGGTTATTGTTCGACGGGCCAAGACGAGCCAGGTTCGTTCAGTTCTCAATACCAGCGATTCGAGGGCTCTTTTTTCTTCCACACACCAGAGTTCGGCCGCTTAGATGTCTTCTTGGTGGGCCAAGCTGGACAGACCTCTGGTTCTTAGTGTGAAACCACGGACGGTCCAGTCTATCCACGGCTGCTGTTCCTTCGGCTTCCCTCCGTACTTGTCCAATCATACCCTCTCACGCGACAACTGCTTATATACGTTATGACCGTATAGCGGCAGTGCAGATAGCGTAAATAGCACTAGGGGTGAGGGTTAAGAAGCAGAGCGCGCCGAAGGCGTGGGAGTTACCGAGGAGCGGATTGGAACCTAGTGCATGGTGCATGGAAAGTCATTGACCTAACAACACCGCGCTATTCGAAGGCGGTATGTTCTCCCAACATTCTCTTAATGGGTAATCCGACCTGTGATGCCAGATACTTGGCAATCATCGTGCTGGGATGCGCGGCGAACGATTAGGAACGGTAGTTCTTACGTCCGCACCTTCGAGACAAGTTCGCGAGACTGGCAGGATGACTGTGAGTGTCATGGGCGCATCCTAGCGCCGCCGTTCTTTCATCGGACCTTCTCCCACGAGCCAGAATCTAGAAAATCTCGGCGCAACGCTTGGCGCAACGTCCCGGGAACAGGATGTAGGTAGTATTACTCACCTGTTGCCCGGGGAGACACGAATTCATCTTCCGATGCACAAGTCGGCATCGGTGTCAAGGTACCGCCTCTGGCACCGGTTATGTTGCTGTTCGTTTAGGCGTACAAGATGGGTTCCGAACTGTCGTTCACTTTCATCGAGGCGGAATAATGAGTTGTCCGTCCCGTGCGGGGCCGCACGGAAAGCGCCGGGGGGGGGGGGCAATGCACTGTGTCATGGACGCTCAGAGGCACGCAAGGCAGTTCGGATGGCCCAGCTAGAGTGAGGGTAGTCCAAAGAAACGTTGTGGCCGTTTCATAGAGTGCTAGGGAGTTTGACTTGGGCGGTCGGCTGCTGGTCCGATAGCACTGATGACGATATGGCGGTGCAGAGTCTAAACTCAACTCGCTAGTGACCTAGCGACCGCCGACCGCAAAAGAGGAGGTAGATTAGCTTTGGGAACTTTGAGGAACATAGGGAGCGACCGTGACGAGGCTCCCTCGCAACCTACTTCCTACATGATGACTCGCAGGCCTGTTGTCATCGAGAGATCGCACTAAGCGAAGTATGCCACACCGCTCGAACATTTCATTTAGGCGTGAACGTTGCCAGTAGGGAACGGGACATTCCTCTCACGCAAAGTCGGTCAGACGACCTAAAATTGCGTGGGTTGCCTGTGGCCCATATGGTACGCCCCTCAGGTTCTCACAGACTCTGGATCTGACATGGGACAACAAGTGTTCCTGTAATCCAGCTCTCAACGTTATCTTTCGCGGCAGCCTTTCCCTCCGTGAACGTCTCTACGGCCCGTTCAGCCTTTCCGAGCGCTTGCTAACGCACCGACACCGCTGGATTCGTGGTTCAATCCCGTCGTAGGAAGTCGATCCTACCAACTTGGAACTCCCTCTATGCCTCAATATTTGAATAATCGATCTGCTGTAAATCGGGGTTCGTAGAATTGCGTACTTGTTCGTTCGTCTCTATGTGCTTACTAGTATGCCACTAGAGGTCAAGGTGACTTGATGTTCGCCAAACGGCAATCATTGGGGTGTCCGTCTCCTCTTTCCCACTGCGTCAGCATATATGCTCTATTCAACCTCGGATCCATCAAGGGACTGCACTACGGTCCTCGCGAATTAGTACAGGGTGGTGGTTGTGTCGCATCGGAGAATCCACTTTTATCGGGACGCAGGGCGTACACGCCCGACGAGGCATTGGACGGATCGGCGACTTCTCGCAACTGGAGGGCAAGCTGCACTTTCAAAAGAAGCCAGAGCCGTGCTGACCATTGTTTCAGACGGAGGACGTATTGGCAATCTGTCAGCTGATGACGGTAAAGTAGCCGTTTTTGATTTGCGCATCGTTTGACCTGGCCGTTTTTGAGCCCTACTGAAACTGTGTCAGGTATGGACGCGTCTGTAACATACGACTTTCTATGAGCAGACAAGAAAAGGACGGGAAAATAATTTCACGGGGCATTCAATCACCACATCCCAACAGGGAGATGTGCTTTGAGCATAAAGATCAACTGCGCGTCCCACCAATTTACTTGCTGTAGTAAGCACTTGAAGTTGCAGAACCCCACCGAATACATCTCGTGTTCGAGGCCGCTGACTGTACCCCTCTTAGCCTCGACGTTGGCGCACCAGAATTTTGCCGAGTCCATTCATTACACCGAATGAATGCCGTCATGTACATGGGCTCGGGTCGCCATCGAGCCAAAGTACTATGACGCATAAGGATGCAAGGATCTTGTTCATGCCGAGAACCTAATGTTCTGATCGGGGCCCCGCAAACATCTAGAATTCTAGGGCAAAGTCGGACAACGGAACTCACGTCGTAAGCATACCTTCGCCACACGCATCGACGACTCCCATGCCGCACATAGCCATCCAGGCTGGTTCACTCCTCTCTGGTTCCCTCTATGCACCTTTCTATGCCAAACGCAGTCGCGGCCACAACCGAACAGTCACTTGCAGTCCCTATCGCCTGAGCGGGGGGTATATCGAGCAAGTGACTAACAAAGAAAACAGGGTCAACATTGCCGCAAAGCGACGAATCCCCCTGCGCTTCTATGTGCTCATCGTCAATGATGCGCCGGTTTCTTCCCATCGACAAACATGTTCCTCGTCGCGCTCGGCAACTGGATCTCCATCCCATCCATGTCTTTTGTGACGTGGACTTGGCAGCCAAGCCGACTCGTGTCGGTCAGCCCAAATGCAAGGTCGAGCATGTCATTTTCGTCGTCGGAAGGTTCGGGGAGGCGGTCATAGTGTTCGGGGGGAAGGATGATGTGGCACGTCGAGCAAGCGATAGAACCTTCGCATGCGCCTGGAAGCACATCAGAAATAAGAATAGTTGTTGGTGGACCAAAGTAAAGCGGGGGTACCTTCGAGATCAATGTCCCATTCGTGCGCGAGGGATAGAATGTCGTCGCCTTCGTTGGCTTCGATAGTCTTTATGGGGGTCCCCTTGTGATCTCTGAAATGGAGCGTGATGCTGACGGGCGCACAGACATGAGATCAGCGAAGAATGCGAAGCAGGATGGGCATACCCGGTCCCTGGGGTGGGCCGCGTGACGCTTCCGTGGTGGGGCACTGCGGCCGAAGGGAAACAAAAAGGGAGCCGTCAGAGAAGAGATGATCGTGTGTAAGGAGGAACGGCACGCACCACTGGACGCGTGCAGCAAGCGACATCGTGCTGGGACCGTGCTAGAAATCTTCCAGGAACTACGAGAAGGACCAAGCGACGCCGACGGTCGCCGTCGTGGTGGGTGCATGGCGTGATGGGCCCGTACATCTCCCAAGGATGAACGAGCGTGGAGCGGCGCCGCACGCGTGCACAACCGCAAGCAGAGCGCAGAGGTCGTTATGCGCGCAAGCTCGCGCGGGATGTGGACGGCAGCAGACATGACTCGGCCCGTCTTAAGTGCAAAGTTTCGGTCGTCCGAAGAGAAATATCGGATCACGTGTGTGGCCGGAGCGGAGTTCTAAGATGCGGTTTCCATATACGGTGTCTCCTCCAACCTTGGAGTTGACCTCGTACGATGGCCGTCTGCCTCGCTGTGCGTCTCGAACGTGCTCGTGTCCGCTGTTGCTGACGACGACCAGGAATCAGACTGGGCAGCGGATGGTCTTGCAGCCGCCCTAATCGCTGGCCTCTTTCTATCCTATATACCGCAGGTGCGCTCTCACCCCTGGCTGGTCAGATTGTCGCCCAACGCTGTCCGCAGCATTTGCGCATAATTCGAGCTGGGACCTCTATAGGGTTCAGCCCATGGTTCTTGCTTCTTGGCAGCACGTCGTCCGCAGCGGCCATGCTCAACATGTACGTTGCCTAGTATCGTCCAAGTCTTAGCTGATCAGCTCCAGAATCACCCTTCAGTATCCCACCATACGTTGTTGTGTTGAAGTGGTGCGCCACTCGTTCGTATTATAAATACCCTAGTTTCCTCATCAAAGCCACCAGAGCCTCGGAAAGTGTATCGAGCAAACCGCCGGCGTGTTGCAAGTCGGCACACAGTGGTTCCTGTTCACCATGATGTACGTAGCCACCGAGTCATGGTTCCCAGCTACCGAATCCCGTTCTCCCTGCTAGCCTGGTGCTCTATATGCTCTATTATCCCCCGAATTTCAAGTATATTCAACTCGACATCGACATGCACGACGCGCGCCCGATTCACCACGTCCGCACCAAACTCAAGAGTTCGGAATGGCGCTTGTCCATCATCGTGTCCTGGATTGTCTTTCTTCACTTGTCTGTCTCCTTTTGTCTCTGTATTCTCTGTGCCACTAACTCGCTCCCACTGGACATAGGGCAATCATTCTCGTCACGTCAATTGTCTTGCTCGCGGATTCCCCGCCCTCCCCAGATGCTAGTGTGCCGCATTCACCACAGATTACGCTCTGGGCAACATTCTTGGGCGTGACATCGGGTTTACTTGCAGCCATACAATATGGCCCACAATTGATGCGAACCTATCGCCTCAGACTCGTTGGCGCGTTGAGCATTCCGATGATGGTGATTCAGAGTCCAGGCGGCATCGTCATGGCTATCTCGATTGCCATGCGGCCAGGCACGGATTGGACAAGTACGTGACGATCTCGGCTTTGGGTGCTAGCTCATTGAGCGGCTTTCCAGGCTGGGTCATGTACGCCGTATCCGCGGTGATGCAAGCATGTTTGTTGGTCATGTGTTTTGCCTGGAAAGTTCGACAGCATCGCCTTGGGATTGACGACTTTGGAAGGCCACTTGGGGCCACACGCGAGCCATCCATCCAGGAGCCAACAGAGGAGAATGGTGTGAGCGTCGTGATCGATGGCGAGGTGGACGACGAGGTGGCGAGAGAGGACACACCGCTGTTGAAACCAGGCGGCGTCGTTCATCGAGGTGGGATATTGGGGTGGATCCAGAACCTGGGCAAGTAAAAGGGAAGTGGCGAACAAGTCGCCTACACTAGGGTACATGTTATTAGACACTCGTTGGTTAATCGATGCTCTACTAGAGCTTTGTTCTGGGACTGGGGGTAGCGACCAACTTTTCCAAGCCAGCCCGGGTGTGTTCGTTGATGGCAGCGCTCGTACGAGTATGTTTGTCGACAAATACGTGCGTGTACCCTCCCACAGCAGCCGGTGTGTCGTAGCCCTGCGACGCTGCATCGTCTTCCGGGGACTTGAACACCCCTACTTCGTACGTGACCGAGCTTCTTCCTAGCCGGGCCACTCTTAGTCCCAAGTCGACAACATCTGGGAAGGAGAGTGGGAAGAAGAACTGGACAAGGATGAGTCAGAGGTGGTGACAAGGAGGCATTGAACACTGTCACCAAGGTAGACGGGGAACACAGACCTCGCAAAATGACGACACGACGAGCCCGATCTGACGATGTTGTTGGTGTCGTTGGTCCCCGTCCGAGGCATCCTTGGGCGCAAGACCGCAGTGGTGGGTGAGGTACGTGTTGACAATCGCGTCAAAGAGGTGGTAGTACACGGCATTGTTGACGTGCGCGTACTGGTCGTTGTCGCTCCTGGAGTTGTGACATTGGGAACGCGTTTTAGGAAACGTGCCCATGCACGGACGGAGAGGACGAACCAGCGTGTACGGTAGGAGAGAAAGAAGGTGTAGTCGGCCCGTCGGCGATGTTTCTTGTCGTGGGCGGGCGGGGTCATCATACTAGACGACGAGGGCCTGGCTCGCAAAGGGACCGTCAAAGTTGTATCTGTGTCGCTTATCGCCTCTGGATGGCGAAGAGCCCCACCGTGGGTACCGCGCGGCAGCGAAGCAGTGTACCTGGCACCTCGGGCACGATCCACATATTCCGCCTAGCGAAATGACTAAAATGGGCATAAAGATTGTATTTTAAATAGTAATTAAATATGTCTTTATAAATATTCCTGGATATTATAGAGAATATGACATCATGTCTGGCTTCCTTGTCATAATAAGTATGTAACAAATATGTTTAATATGTTTAAT